>JAJIBD010008131.1:0-144844 GCA_021461705.1 Cryptotis parvus
GAGGTTATTTCTAGCTTTGTTCTCAGGATTGACGCTGGAGGCACTCAGGGTATGGTGTACGGAGCCAAGGATTAAACCGAGGTCAGCTGCATGCAAGATAAATGCCCTGCCACTTGTCTTATCTCTACAGTCCTGAAAGCAGTTCTAGTTACTCCATTCTCAGTGACGCTCGGTTTGAGGAGAGGGGAAGTTGCATTGGCCCACAATAGGTATGAGTCTGTCACCTGAATTATCTCCCTTGCCTTAAAATATCTTCTAAAATTCAAATTGAATGATGGCAAAGCAGACAAATTTTTTAGAATTTTAATATCAAAAAAGTGTGTAGTTTATTGTAGTCAATAATGCCACAATGATGCTTCTTATAAAAACACTAAAATAGGATTAAAAATATAAGAAAATTTTGGATAATTTAGTGATAATATGCATATGTATCACACACACACACACACATACGAAAACATTGTAATTATTTTGTATTAAAGCTGATACCAGTAAGATACCACAGCAGGTAAGGCCAACCTGGGTTTGATGTCTAAGATCCCCAAGCCTAATGGTAGTGATTCCTGACCAAGGAGTAAGCTCCAAGTACCACTGGATATGGCCCCCAAACAAAAACAAAAAAAGGAGAGAAAAAGTTGTGATTATGGGAAAAGGCATCAATCTGATGATGTCACATGTTTTGAAATAAGGACAGAAAAAAATAATTCTGGGAAAATATAAGTGAGTAAGAAATATAAAAAATACATTGGGGCCGAGCGATAGTACAGCGGGTAGGGCATTTGCCTTTGCATGCGGCTGACCTGGTTTTGATCCCCTGCATCCCATATGGTCCCCCCCCAGCACTGCCAGAAGTAATTCCTGAGTGCAGAGCCAGGAGTAACCCCTGAGTATCGCTGGGTATGACCCTCACAAAAAATAATAAATCATCTTAGAAACAAAGAATAAATTTAGTCTCTAATGAAAGAAATTAAAACTACATAATACTATTTCTAATAAGAAAAATTGTCCACATTAGTTTATATTTAGACATCTTTTATTCCCTTCCAAAAATAGAATTCAAACTTCTGCTACAGTAATGTCCCGAGCTGGACTATTAGGGTAACTCAAGTAAAATGTCTCTTTAAGAATCCCTCTAGATTAGGAGCCAGAGAGTACACACAGGAGAGACCCCTGTGCATAGAGACAGGAGTAAGCTCTGAGCATAGCTAGGTGTGGCAACCAACAAACAGAATTATCTACATGAATTTTTAAAAGTCTTCTAACCTGCAGAAAATCAGGTGACCACGGTTAAGATGGAAAAGAAGGAAATTAGACTGAAAAAAAAATCTAGCCTGCATAACATCGGGTGGCCATGGGTAAGACAGGAAAAGCGGTTACAGAGAGAGTCATTTTAATTCAAGGAAAGAACATTTGAATAAGTCAAATGTAAAAGTAAATAAAAGGGCAAGTGTACCTTAAAGAACCCTGCTTCAGGGCCACACCTGTCATACACATTCCTGGATTTCCCTATCGCCATGATAATACCTTGCATGTTCGGTGTCATCATAATCTGCCAGAGGGATTTAAAGTAAGAGGTTTTGAATGGTTAACATAATTTATTTTTTTAAAAAAAACAAAAATCAATTTCTTTACATGCAAGTTAAAAGTCTACAATTTTCCACAATCCACAAATCCAATATTGCACTTTTTAAAGCAAATGTGAATCAATATAAATTCATCTTGAAAAATCATCCATACAGGGCTACAGCAAGAACAGAGTACCGCCAGCCAACTGCAACAAGGCATTTTATAGATTAAAGAACTTTAACAAGGCACTTCCTTTCTTGAAAAGGTTTTGCTTTCAGAATACTGCTTGGAAAGAGCAGCATTTTCTTATATTTTAAACATCTCACAAAGTATCCCTTTTTTTTTAAGGCTTGCGAGAGCTCAGCAGGAGCTCAAGTTCAATTCACTTTAGTCTGCTGGCTCCGCGTGCCCGGAGCAGTGCACAATCTAAACATCCAAAGCAGCAGCCCTGTATCCATATGACTTATTTTTAAAAGTTTCAAGGCACATGCACTGTTAATTGCCACTCTGATTAATTAAAGAAACACTAGTCTGCCAATAGCAAAAGCCAATGCTGAATGACTGGTCACAATTCTTTCTAAATACCAGATGAATCACTAAAGCAATAAACAATGAACACGCCAATTAAAATGATGCCTGTTTCTATAATTTTCAAGCACTACGAGAGTATGGTAAACGGCACTAGACACTGCTATTTAAGAACTTATTTTCACAATATATTATTAAGAAAAACTACCTAAAACTATCTGTGAAACAAAGTAACTCAAATTACTATAAAGCTATTGTGTTACTCAAGAGAAAGCAATACTTCTGATTTGCTAAGACTATCACAGATTATTCTGCATTATATGAAGAGTTGCAATATACTTAATATGATCTGCCTTAGAAACTTCTCTAATGTCTATCTCACAAAACCTGCTTTTTATTCTCTTTCTGACCCATGCATTGTAAACTGGCTATTCCATATGATATATCTGATTTTGGTATATCATTAATGCATAATTTATGACTTTAAAGTAAGTTTAAAAGAAAGTTTCTTGGAGAATATATTTAAGATATATTCAATTGTCATTCACACTAATTAAGAACTATTAAAACAGAATCCAAGTTTTTGGGTTGGAGAGACAGCTCCATGGGCTGAAAGCAGGTTTTCCATGAGTGAGAACCAGATTTGAGCCCTAGGACCACATGGTCTCCTGGAACAAGCAGAGTTAGGAGTAGCCCCCTGAACGAGAGCCATATCCCCACTGTCCTACTCACACCGTACCTCCACCAAAAAGAAAGAAGAAAAATCCAAAGTCTTCTCTATTGATACTATTGAGAAAGAGTTTTACTGTCCTTCCTCAAATACAAAAGATCAACTTAAGAATCTTAAGAAAAAGGGAGGAGATGATAGAGCTGTAATGGAGAGTGATTGAGACCATGACAACTGTATTTTTATTAGGATTTAAGAACCATGTCATTATAAAGAAAATGTATCTCCCAACTTTAGAACAATAAAAGGTGAGGATTAATAGTAATTGATAGTACAGCAATAATACCTAAGATGAGTAAACAAAAAGTATCTAAAACACTGGTAAACAGTAATATTAATGAAAATACTCAGTTAATAGCCATACAAAAAACTGTAAAAGTAATGAACAAATTACCTGCAATCATGCTATAGAATTCCATGAATGAATTATTATAATACATAACTCAATTACATGAATAAAGAGAAATCAGAATTTTAAATAGTCAAAATGTCTGCTCTTTAGTTGAGCACAAATTATGTTCAAATAAAGAGAATAAACTGAGTCCATGATTACATAGAACTAACTCTAAAAAATCCTATAAGTCTTCTACTCAGCATTTCATTTGAAATTCAAAGTTCTATTAGCAATTGGTAGTTTAATTTTAGATTATGGGTGGCAAAGCTGAACATTATGCAACAGACTTGAGAGGGGGTGCAGGCATGCCCATATTACTTGTATTAAATAAAGAAAAATGTCAGTAAAATGGTGCAGCAGGCTATAATAAAGGTACCTCGTCATCATAACCCCCTTCTTTGACTGAATCATAAGTTTCCCTACATGAGGAATCGCCACCTCCACAACTTGCTGGTTAGAAGGTGGTTGGCTTGTGGTATTTTCAGGTTTCTGCAGAAGAAAATCATTAGCATGTACATTAGAAAACAATTAAACTAACAGGAGCATGGACTCAGTCGATAAAGAATAGATAGACTTGGTTGTGAAGTAAAGTTACCCCGAACAACATCAGAAGCTAATGAGTCAACAAAATATTAACAATTATCCCTTTACATCTCAAGCATTCATTTTCTTTATTAAAATCTCCATTGACACATTCAGGTCCTTTAAAAAGCCTTAAGAAAAGTTGAATTACCTAATTGAACTCAATAACTAGATATATTTTACAAAGAGCAAATAATGCATGGGAAAAATTTTATGCTACAATAAATGCCAAAAATAAAAGTACAATAACAAGAATAAAAGTGTATGTGTAGTAATAACTATTTTTAAAGAAAGGAAGCATACCAGTATCCTAATGGTGACTCACTTTAGACAGAACTGTTCCTTCTTGAAATTCACTTCTCTGTAATTTTCAAATTTTCTATCATATTCATTTGAAGTTTAATATATTATTCTAGCAGCATATAGAGAATATTTTAGTTTCTGTGATTTTAAGTTTTCTTGGGATTTCTTCTTGTAGTAAGGTTGAAATAATTGTGAAATGATTAAGGTTGAAGTAATAAAGAATAAACTAAGACTGACTTGTTGCCTACTATAGGTCAGGTACTTTTAAAATAACAAAAAGAAATTTAGTAACTTAATAGTTTACATAATTAGAAGAAAACCCAATATTAAAAATGTAAACCCATCTAATCCCAAAGTCTGAAGACTCTTCATCTAAGAAATTTAGTTTCTAACATATACTTTGAAATAAAATTAAAGACTCAAAAAACAATTTAAAAAAAATGGCCAGATTTTACACACAGTGAATGGGCCAGAGCAACCGCACAGCCTGTGGGGTGCTTGCCTGGCACAGCGCTGAGCAGAGCCTTCCCGGCACTCTTATGGACCCCAAGTGCACCAGGAGTGATCCCTGAAGATAGAGCCTGCAGTACGCCCTGAGCTCAGGCTGGAGTGGCCCCAACACAAACAAAACAGTTAAGTAGTTACAAAGCAACTGACCATGAATCACTGTGCTTTAGAGTCATATATATGTTTGCTTTTTAGTACACTTACTGTTGTTCTTTCTCACATTAAATATTAAGTGATAAGTTGCTAGTTTGAAGATCTCCTCAATAATAGGCAATTAAAATTTAAGCCCTGATATTAAATTTAAGCAAATTTAAATCACATGTAATTCGAATACGAATTGAGAAGTTACTGGCACCCAGTTGAGCAAATTGATGAACAACAGTAAGACAAGTGACAAGTAATTCTAATAAAAAAAATCATGATTCAACATTAAGTAAAGCAATTGGCTTTCTCATATCAGTTTTAAAAAATGCTATTTTAACCATATTGTGGTTTAAAAATATCTTATTTTTGGAGGCCGGAGCAATAGCCCAGCGGGTAGGGTGTTTGCCTTGCACGCGGCCAGCCTATGCCGGCCTGGGTTTGATCCCGGCATCCCATTTGGTCCCCGAGCACCGCCAGAAAAAAAAAAAAAGAAAAGAAAGAAAGAAAAAAGGGGCCGGAGCGATAGTCCAGCGGGTAGGGCGTTTGCCCTTGCACGCGGCCCATGCCGGCCTGGGTTCGATCCCCGGCATCCCATATGGTCCCCTGAGCAACACCAGGAGTAATTCCTGAGTGCAGAGCCAGGAGTAACCCCTGAGCATCGCCAGGTGTGACCCAAAAAAGCAAAAAAAAAAAAAAAAAAAAAAAAAAAAAAAATTTTTTTTTGTGGTAAAGAAAAAATCTTATTTAGCAATGACACATTATGACTTGAATTTTTTTTTTTTTTTAATGTCAGGCAGAAAATATTCTCCAGGGTACCTATTTCTCTGAACCTTTCCTCCTCCCTTGGATTTCCTCAGCTACCATCCTCCATCTGGAAGTAAGCATTATAGGTTATTAAAGAAGCATTCTCCAGGGAAGTGCTTAAGTGCTAACATGAAACTAGTCATAACAAGTTCATTTAGCATCAAAAAGCAAGTGAACAATTTGCAATAATAAGAAAAAAAACAACCCACCGACAGCAAATGAATTTTAAAAAATTCTTATTGCTTTATTTAGCAAAGCATGTAACTCACAGTAAAGAAATATGCTGGAAATAATTGCTTCCATGGAAAAAAGGAAATTATTTTCTAAGGGAGGAGTGCAGCTAAAGCAAGTTCTAGGGGCAAAAGTGTTTATACTAATAATAAAAAAACAAAACAAAAGTTCCTGGAAAATTAGAAAGGACATTCCCCAGTGTGTAGCCCTGACAATTCCAAGCTATTTCCTCTACCACATAAAAACAGAAACTCACAATACCAAAGCAAGAACATAACATTGGTTCACTACTAATATAACATTTGGGCTAACAAGGTTGTATCACATTAACGATCTCACTGTAACTAAAATTACTATTAATGTTCACTTACTAAGTAGCAAACAATGTTGAAAACTTGAAAGATCTCCATGTTGAAATGTTAAAAGAAATGTCAAGGGGACAGAGAAATGATATGTAAGTCATGGTCCTTGCCATGTATGTATGCAACAGGCCCAACGTTGTTTGGATACTTGGCACTACATATGGCCCTTGGGAGTGATCTCTGAGCACCACTTCGTGTTGCCCCAAAACAAAACAAAACAAAATGATGTTAACAATATAACTAAGTTCAAACACTCTATGTTCTGCTCTATTTGGTTCTCTAAGAGAGGAAATCTTCAAATATTAGAAAGTCAGCTATCATGAAACCTGCATTAATTAAAATTCCTTTATGCCCACTAGTAAAAATTGACTACATCAACTGGTTTGTCAATATTGAATCCTTGAAATAACATCCCTCCCAGTATCAGTCACTGAGAACAGTACAAAAATACCAAAGTAATCGATTTACTCTCATCAAAAGACAGATATGAGAACTACAGGATTATGACTGTATTTGTAAAACACTACTGAAATGGGCATAAACAATTTTGTATGATATTTTTATTCCGCTAACAGTATTAAACATGTCCACCTAGTAATTAATTATCGAACACTTTCTATGGAACAATGACATCTATACCTTGTATAAACAACGACTTCAATGTGATCAGATTTGAAATGAAAGGAGATGAAGGTTAAGAGCAAATTGTAAGTGCTGAATTTCTCTATAGCTCTCCTTTAAAACTCTAAACCTTCTGTCTACAGTATGGCTTTCTTCATAACTTTCCAACAAGAAGATAGAAACTATTTTTAAAAAGTGCTTAAAAAATTGCAGCTTAGTAAATTAAAGTCTGAATGTTGGGTAACCCCAAGTGACTGATTATGGTCACAAGAGAGTGGACGATTGGGTCTGTCTCTCCTGATGCCCAGACAGGTGGCGATCCAATGCATGGCCAGGAAAGGCGAAAGTGACTGTGCTGAGAGCTAAAAGAAAAGTTCTTACCGACTGTAAAACTGTTTCGGGCTTTTATCTTCATGCTCATGTGATGCGTTGGTAATTACCCGGAGAGTTTCTTCTTTCAAGTGCTTTGAGAAATCACTTCTTGACGGCTGCTCTAGATATTCTTGTTCTCCTGCTTGTGCTTCATGAGAAGAGAGTCAATTGTACATCTAATTATATATACATGTCTATATGAAGATGATGCTATTACTAATTTCTAAATTGAAGTTATATAATAACCAATTTACTCTTCTACTTAAAATAATATATCCTTTAATATGTAGCATATCCCTCCCAGAAATTACAAAGAAAAAAAATCCACTGAGGAATCCATTAGTAAGGAATCTAATTGCTGATGATTTCATTATTAAGGAATTCACAGCAAACTTTTCTGCAATGAACATTACTAAAACTTCTCTTGGGGAAATCACTAGCATTTTACAGTATCCCCCAAAACTGATTAGTAAAATTCTGATTGGAGTCTCCAAAGAGAACTGAGAAGCTGCTTTTCTATTGGTCAAAGTACCTTTTCAAAACCTATACAGCAAAACACTTTAACCATGAAATGGACTAAACTTTCTCATTTTCATGTCATGCACCCAACTCCCAACTACTAAAAGGAGCAGAGTGATGTCAGAGTAAGCACATCTTGGCAAACTGGAACCAATAAAATTCAGGTTGTGTTCTGTATTCTTTGTTCAAAGACATACTCCCTCTTTTCCAGCTTTCAAATACATTATGCTGAAGAGGTCTTTTATTTTGGGGGTGGGGGGTCACACGTGGTGATGCTTACGGGCTACTCCTGATCTACACTCAGGAATTACTCTTGGCATTGCTCGGGGGACCATATGGGATGCCAGGGATCAAACCCGGGTTGGCATGTGAAGGCAAATGCTCTACCTGCTGGACTATCACTCAGGCCCCATGAAGAGTTGTGTCTTCAAACATACCGATCTATCCTTCCTTCTCTCTGCCTGTACATTAACCCTCACTTTTTGCCCCAGTAACTCCTAAAATTCTTTTATTTCAATACCAGTTCCTAGTATTCCTAACAATATTTCTAGAGCAGTCTTCCTTAGATTAGAGGGAGAAAGTAAAACTAGAAATCCAATGGAATGTACATGGTGATATTGAGGGCAGTAACTGCAAAAAGATGGTTGAATTTTCAATAGTAGAATCAATGGTGCATAGTAATTTGCAATAGACTTTATGCTGGACTTAAAGGTCTGGAGATCAGATGTGAAGAGCAGTTCAGGTATCTGGCATGAAGAGGAAAAGGAGAAGAACACATGCTAACAGCATGCATAACAAAGGAAGCTTAAATGTTCTCATATCTATATGCCCTGAATGTGAACTTCAATGTTATTTCAGGGCCACAATATAACAGAGAAGGTATAAAAATATCTGAGGCTATACCTCCAGTTCAATGGCATCTGCTTCTAGAAAGTTTGTGATAAATCATTTAAACCAGTAGCTTAAAAGAATTCATTCTCTAAAGCTTTTACTTGTGTTTGCCCTTGTTTCTTATCTCTGTAAATGTCAGTAATTTAGAGTATGATCTAAGTTGATGGAATGAAGGCTAAGAAATCCATCTGGTCTGACTGATCTAATCCATAAAATCTGGACAGTCTATATAAAATAAGTCCTTAGGAGTGAAAGCAATTTTAACTCATCAAAAAAATCAAATATACCTTGGGTGAGTTATGTTCCCTTTTATATAGAGATCTGAGGATAGAAACCTCGTGAGTAATGTGAGGTATTTCCTAAAGCAATGTGAGGCATTTCCTCCAGAAACTTTTTTCTGTTTATCTATGTTCCAGGGAACTTGTTTGATTAATGTTACAGTCACAGTCTGTGAACTATAGGGATTCAAGCTGAGAAAAACAAACTCAAATTTCATTCCGAACATATGCATGAGTCTGTGTCATTTTCAGTATTGGTTCAAGTACTGAAAACGTGAGAAAAGCGCTAAGACTTTTCTGTAAGGGACTCTCGTGAAGCAGGATACATAACACAGCAGTGCCAAGTCATGACCCAATGGAGACTATAACAAGATTGCCAAGAAGCACCGAGGGCCGAATGCACACACGGTGAAGCAATGCTGTTGCATGCTAAGAGAGATTTCTAGAAGAAGTTTCAACTAAGCTGAGTCTCAAAGGATTTATACAGAGGATTATTTTGGAGTTGAGCAACAAGATGATTCCAGAAGAAACTGAATATACAAAAGCCTGTAAAGGTAAAATATTAATTAAAAAAAAGTATTGTTTTTTTCTTTGGTTTTGGAGTGATGCAGGGGCCTAACCCTGTCCCTGAACTCAGGGACTGCTCCCTGCAGGCTTGGGCAACCATACAGAATAGTGGGGATCGAACTCAGTCCGAACTAGCATTTTACAGTATCCCCCAAAACTGTAGGCAAGCACCCTACCCGCGATGCTATCCCTTCAGCACCGAACAATTATTAAAGAAACATAAACTTTATTCCAGAATAAAGCAAACTGAAATAAAAGTATATAACAAATTTGGAAGTGGAAGGAGATTGGGATTAAGAGGGGAAAATGTAATAGTTTGCTACAGGGATAATCAGGGATTTGTGAAGACTATGAGTTATGAGGAAAGCAATAACAAATAGACCAAATGTCAGGAGTATTAATGGAGGGAGAATACGTTTGACTCTATTATTACTTTTTGCTTTTGTTTTGGAAGACCACACCCAACTCTGCCTTGAGATTCCTCCTAGCTCAGAGCTCTAGCCGTGCTCAATGTACCATATGAGACGAGGATCAAATTCAACTTGGCCATATGCAAGACGCATATATGGCCCCAGGATGGCACTTTTTAATTAAAACTTGATAAGAATAGCTATAATGAAGCCGATTTGCTTCATTAGTGAATTATTCGCTATTAGTGCTGTTTTCACAAACATCAGTAATAGCAAATAATTATCTAACTTAAATAAAATACAAAGTATCTAGAGAGGTCTTAAAAATTACAATCAGATCAAATTATAAAAGCACTAACAAAAAATAAGAGCAGGAGGCCAAATGAATAGCACAGTGGGTAAGGAACTTGTCTGCGTGCAACCCAGTTCAATCCCCCAGCACCCCATACGGTCCCAAGCACTGTCAAAAGTGACCCCTGAGCACAGAGCCAGCAGAAGTCCTGAGCAACTGGGTGTAGCCCAAGCCCTCTGGCCCCCAACTACGAATAAGAGCAATACCAGAACAAATAACTAACACAAAGAAAGTAACTCTATTTACTACCCTAAGGTGGAACTAAGAGTACTTCTGGCATTATATAATTCTAGGCTTAACCCACATTTTGTAAACAAAAAGCTATTCTGGATATATCATTTTAACACATTTTGTATTAAGTTTCACTGGTTCTAATGTGTTCTTTTTTATATTGAGAGCACATATAACTAATACCCTTCCTTACATTTTGGAAGTCACTCTTGTTAAAGGAGTAGTATAAAAATGTTTCAATTTCTTTTTGTATATTTTTTTTCCATCCTGCAATCCCTGAGAAGCCTCACCACTGTGGACTAATTGTAATAGGAGCTCAGTAGAGACTACCCTGTTTCTTCTATGTTCCAATCAGTGCTTTTTTTTTTTTTTTGAAGACTGTCAAGTTTATTTGCTTGTTTATTTATTTTTTATTTTTGCTTTTTGGGTCACACCCACCGACACTCAGGGGTTACTCCTGGCGGAGCTCAGGGGGCCAAATGGGATGCCGGGGATCAAGCCCGGGTGGGCTGGTGCAAGCCCGACCCGCTGGCCCCTAATCAGTGCTTTTCATACTAACTTATTGTTCTAGTTAATGCATTTTCTGGCTTCAACATGGACTACCCAGAAAACTGCTGGTTACTTGTATCGCATTTGTAACTTATACTTAGGTTCCGGACACTGACAACCCATGGCTTCAGGTAGAGCAAGTGCTCAACCAGTGAGATACATCCTACACCTTTATTCTAAGTTCCAGGAAGTCTTTTGTACACAATGCTACAAACTCCTAAATGTACTTATCTACATGAAAATAAATAATGCTGCTGGTTATAACATATTTTTCAAAGTATTTGTTCTATGAGTTGTTCACTTATTTTTTTCTGGATGAATATACTTATATAAGATGGTTTCTAGCATGTTCCTCTTTTGCATATTTTCTGGTTGACCTTTGTTTTCCTCAGAAGGTCCAATGGTCAGAGGCCATCACCTGTTCTTTTCTTGGGGCATCCTGGACTATGTCAGACAACTCCAGATGTGGAGACAGGGATTAAAATGAATGATTCTTTAGTGATTCACAGTGAAACAGCCTATATAGAGCCATGTTATGGCTGGCTGCAGAGAATCACCACATGCCAGAGAAACATTAAAGACTTCAAATTCCTATTCCCATACACAAAGCTCATGACTACAGGGTGGGAACAGAGCTACGGAGATGAGAAACAAGAGTCATTTTAAGATTTATTCATTTCAAAGCTAAATATATATCACACAGTCTTAGACTGGTTCCCGAATTATCTTTATTTTGGCTATACTACTATTATTAGATTATTGTTAAAATACTACCAGATACTGAGGATCATCTGCAGAAAACTCATCACTGCAATCATTACCGAAATTAAACCAATTCAGAGTGTAAACTTAAAGGGGCTCCCTCATATGTAATTCATAAATCCAGATTCCGGATGTATAAAGTTAAACATTCCCATAGGTCTCGCTTTAAAGGAACGTGAGAATTCTTGAAGATATTGTCCTTTCCACCATGTCTCACTCTTATAAACCAGCTATCCCTTCGCAGAACATTATCTGATTTGCTGCTCTGCAGAGTAAGAGGGAATGGGGAGAAGGGTTTAGGGCTATGCCCGAGATGCTAGGGACCACACTCCCGCTAGTGCTCAGAGGATCAGGCAGGGGGTCTGCACAGGCTAGGAAAGTGCCTTAACCGTATGATGTTTATTAGATCCTCAGTTCAATTTAACTTGCAGACAGCAATACAGGGAAGTCATTTCTAGGCAACTTTGTGAAATATAATTGAACGCACTTCATATACTTCGCAGCAATAACAATTTCACTTGATTTTTAGCCTTACTGGAGGCTTTAAAAAAAAGCATTAAGTATTTTATGTAATTCTTAAATTTTAAGACTTTCAAATAGTTTTTGGAGTAAGATAGTAACATAAGCAAAATAGTAATTCAGAAAAAGCACTTTTTAGTATAATCTGCTTTATAAGTATAACTTACAGCAAGTTTGCTTAACTAGAGGTACACTTCAGGATTTCCTGAAGGCCTATATCAAAATATATTTTTTCTAGACGTATGCTTCAGAAACTTTAAGTCTTAGGCATGATGTACTGGTTATAATAAAAAAGATATCCCTGTGAAATTCTGCTCCACTGAGAGACAGATACAGAATGACTGCATTTATTTGCATGGCATAAATATATATGTACATATTATGATACCAATATCCAAGGTCAAGTGAAACATATATCAGGAGGTCTTGTCAAAGGTGGAAATTATCACAAACGTGTGGGAGTCAGGAGGTTAGGTAAGACAGAAAATGGAACAGGGTGCTAATAATTGTCGAGAGTACTAATGCCAACCTAGAACTGAGCACTAAATAGAGGCAAAAGGATACACATGACAACCTTTTAATGTATGTTCTGTAATCCATGGTCTGGAAGGGAAGGAAAAGAGAAAGAGAGAGAAAGGGAAAGAAATAAAGAACCTGCCATGGAGGTGGGCTGGGGAAGGGGAGGGAACTGGGGACGTTGGTGGTGGGAGATGGGCACTGGTGGAGGGACGGGTGCTGGAACACTGTATGACCAAAACCCAAATATGAACTTTTTAATTGTATATCTTTGTAATTGTAAAAATATATTAAAAAAAGAAATTCTGCTCCTCTAACGCACAGTGAAAAGCTGCTGTTAGATCTCTACACATAAGCATTCATGAATGCTTTCTTCTGCAGCACTAGGGACACAGCATGAGATACACTATACTTTCCCATAATTTATTTTTTCATTTCATAAAACAATGATATTGGAAAAGTAATGCCTGTGGATTTCATGGTGAAAACAAAAAAAAAAAAACAAATATTCATTCAACTAATACTAAATGAGTTAATATTTTTATTTATAATATCAGGTGAAAACAGATTTCAATGTCACAATTTTAATAATTGCAGAGAAGAAAATAATTAATCCGATGAATTTTATGAACAATATTTTCTAATATTACTTCCAATATAGCGCATCTGAGAGACCTGAATTATTTGTTTGATACTCAATGTATTAAACCAAATCAAATAAATTATTTTTGAAACTGTGATAAGAAACCCAAAGATCACAGCATGGATATCAAAGAAAAAAATTTCTATTGGTAACAGAATATAAGTGGATGCAATAAATACTACATTTCTTTTATTCAATTCCATGCTAAGTTTTTGATGTATTTTCTTTTCCCCTATTGATAATAGGGATCAAGCTTGGAATGTAACACATAAAAAGAATAAACTGAGCTCATCCCTAGCCTACGTCCAAGGATGGCTGTTGTTTATTTTTGGGGGGAGCAGATGGATGGGATGTTTTGAGGTCACACCCAGGTGTGCTTGGAGATGGCTCTCAGTAGTGTCAAGTATCAGAAGTGCCGGGATCAAACCCAGGGCTCCGCATACGGCACACAATTTGTAGACTATATAAGACATATATTAGAAACCAATCTTTCAAACAATTTTACTTCCCAAATTTATAAACTTGACACACTCTATTAACTCAAGTATATTATTTCTAACAATTATATAGAGGATACAAAATTTTCTATAAGATGCATTGTCATTGCCTTGCAAAATCCAAGCTGGAAGATAATCATTTCATTCATGTGAATAACCCATTTTTATTTCTTTACTTTTTTAGTTATTGTGGCTCCTCAGAAATATAACTGCATTTTCTGCAATTTTTATTTGCTTTTCAGTCATACTGGCTGTACTCAGGGTTAGCTCCTAGACCTGAACACAGGGTCTGCCTGGTGGCGTTCAGGGGACCATTCTGGTGTGAGGGAGAGAATCTGGGTTGACCATGTGCAAAAGCAGACACCCTACCTGCTGCACTATTTCCACAGCCATCTGAAAAGTTTAATACTAAAACGAGATGAAAATATATGCCCAATTCACTACTGATTTTTTTAAATTAAAAGCTAGCACATATAGTATATAAGAAGGAAGATCAGGAAAAGGAGATATGAGCCCTTTTATGTAGAATTATGTCTGTCATCATGGAATATGTACGGCAAGTTTGGTTAGTGCTGGCCATGAGAATCTGTATTAGACTGACTTGGTAGAAACAAAATGGAGTCTTATGAGAAACAGATGAGACCAAGTACAGGCAATTAAATCGACCTTATATTTTGATACCATAAACTACAGATATGTTGTGAGTAAAGATGGAACTTATATAATGAGTGAAGAATTCGTCTCTGCATAAACAACTGCTAACACACCAAATAAACCGATTACCAAATAAAGAGTGACCACATGTACATGTAAAAGCGCAGTCAAGAATAACACAGTATTTCCACTTTGGGGCAGTAGTTGGGGAAGGACAAATATAGAAGACAAGGGTGAAATCACAAAGGGATGGAACTGGCTCAAAAATTAAAGAAATAATAAAAATATTATTGCACTATGATTTGAGCTCAAGAATCTTTTCTCCGCTGACCTATATAATTTCCTACTAGTGTGAGTAATTATTTTAACAAACTGCACTGTTGTGAAACCAAGGGCAACAAATCGCAGAAAAGAAAGCACAGACCGGTGTGGCTAAGTTCACCAGAGACTAACCATACGGGTGCTGTGGCTGAACCGGCTGGCCGCACCTCTACCGCCCACTGTACTACTGCTCCGGCCCCTGAAGTGCTATGGTGTCTTGAACATGCAACTAGAACACACTGGTCCCCCAGTTTTTTTTTAAATGTTAAGTGCCACCATTCAGATACACTGTGGAGCATTTAAGTAAAAAAAATATTATCACTGTTGGTATAATAGCATCTTGTTTTTTTAAAAACCCTGAATGAGACTTCTTCAGATCAAGATGAAGAACTCTACTCAATTTATATGAAAACCCAAGTCTATAAGGGTATGTGTGCATGCCTACATCAATCATAATACCCATATTGTGCAAATCTCCAACTGAAAGAATAGTATTTTCAGTTTAAATGAATAGTACAAAAAAAAACATCTAAATTATGCTGCATTAGAATCTGACTACATGGAAAAATAAAATTAATCCCTAAACTGCATCCTTCAACATGCAGACCTTGCAAAAGTTATTTGAAAAGATCTACTTATCAGTCTACACATAATGACAGACAAACAAATAGAGGAAGATGTGTATTCTTAATTTTTTTAAATTTATTTATTTTTTGGTGGGGGGCCACACCCATCAGTGCTCAGGGTTGACTCCTAAATCTGTGCTCAAGTCCCACTCCTGGCAGGGTTCTAGGGAGCCATTCAAGGTTCCAAGGATGGAAGCCAGGTCGGTCACATGGAAGGCAAATGCCCGGCCCACTGTACCATAATTCTGATACTTCTATTCTTAATCTATCTCTTCTCAGATCTCCAACCAGTTCTCAAAGTAAGCACTTTTAAATACAGTAGAAAATATGTTGCACTAAAATATACTCACAACTTAATATTATGACAAAATTAGCCTTATAAGGAAACTATCAGAAGAATATTAATTTGAACTTCATTAAAATTTATTTTGTCATTTACTTTGTATTTTGCTTGTTTGGCTTTTTGGTCCACACTCATCTGTGCTCAGGGCTTAATCCTGGCTCTGTGCTCAAGGATCACTCCCGCAGGGCTCAGGGAACTATATAAGATTCCAAGATTCAAACCTGGGTAGGTCGCATGCAAGGAAAGTGCCTTAGCCACTGTGCTATGGATCCAGCTCCTTATGCAAAATAATTTTTTAAAAACTTAATTTAAATTTTGTTTGTTACTGAGTCATACCCACTGGTGTTCAGATTTACTCCTAGCAGGGCTCGGAGTACCATGTATAGTGCCAGTGATCGAACCCAAGTCTGCTGTATGCAGGGTAATAGTCCAATCTACTATACTATCATCCTAGTCTCCTGAATATTTTATTTCATCAGCTATTAACTACTTTAGAATGTTTTTAAAGTTACATTTGATACACTTACAAAATGGTCTCAGATAATTTCAAGAATTCTGTAAAACAAAATCATGTTAACAGATAGAGCTAGTCATTAATATAAATATATTATATGTATGATATATGTGTGTATATGTCTGTATACATACACACACATACACACACATACCCCCACAATAGCATTATTTTGGTCAAAAACATAAAATTACAATAGCTTCAGTGAGTTGGTTTGGTTTACTTTCCAGTTTCAGAGGTTTTCCAAGTTTCTTCCAAACAGGGTTAAGCCCAACCAAAGAAGGCAGCAGAGGCTGAGGAAATGTTATCAGCGTCGTCTGTCTTTAAAATGAAAGTTAAATACATGCAGACACTGGAATCTGACCAAGGGGATTGTTATCTGTGGCTATCTCCAGAATAGACATTGAAGAATTTCAAATGATTTTTCTTAGCTTCTCATACCATATCTTAGATAATCACAGTTTTTATTTTCCTTAATGGACAGCTTATTTTATAACAAAGTGTCAATAACAGTATTGATAATAAAATACAACTGGGACTCACCTGTCACAGAAGGTTCCGATTCTCTCAGCTTCTGAGATGCTAGAAGCTTCTCCTGCAGGGTTCTCTGGGCAAGCTGCGCGTCCCACTCTTCCAGCTCTTTTTCAAATCGCTTGTTGTCTTCTTCAACAAAATCTCTTAAATCTGGTGGTAATGTTTCTATTCCAACAAGGGCCTGCCCAGTTTCTTTGTTAAACTCCTCTGCAAATCGTATTTCCAACATTAACATAAAATTAAGAATCAAAAGAAAAATACCAACGTCAGAACAGTGTTTTTGCTTTAAGCTATAAAGTATTGTGATTTAATAAGTCACTGTTTCCTAATAAATGCAAATGCATAGAAAAGCAATGATGTAAATATTTTAAATACTTAATAGGTAATATTCTTGGCATTTATTTCTTTTACCTGAAGATTAAAATGCTGAACTAGATATAAGGTCAAAATTGTTCACTTTACTACTCAATGACATAGTACCGCTTTTCGATCATAAAATAAGAAAATGTCACTTAAAAATTTTGCTTTTTGGGTAACACCCGTCGATGCTCAGGGGTTACTCAAGGCTCTGCACTTAGGAATTACCCTTGGTGGTGCCTGGGGTACCAAGCACTACTGCTATACTATAGCTTCGGTCCCAAGACAATGTTATTGATGAAGCGAAACTTACTAATGCTTGTTCATGAAGCAAAAGTTATAAGATGAGAATAACTCCATAATCTTATTAGCTCAAAAACAAAATGAACATCTTTTATCTGAAGCAGTTAACCATAACAATATATTTATATGCAATTTTAAAACTAATCAATACAAAATTTTAAAAACAAATAACTCATAAGCTACTCAACCTCTACTGTATCCATCTGTATCCTTGTATATGTCTACACACACATATATAGCTATGTACACACACATACATAGATATGTATGAGGAACAAAAATATTAAGACATAGTATGAAAAGGTTCCTCCCTGGTTTGGAACAAATCAGAGAAGTGAAAATGATAAGTCAATACAACACCCCAATATACAAAAAAGTGCCTCACAAAATTACATGCTAGAAGAAAACTTTCTAGCAGATCAAAAAAATTGATTTTGCAGAGATGAAACCTGAATTAATCTTCACAAATGCAAAGGGAAATAAAAAGGAGAATATTATTTTAAAATATACCTAAAAACTAAGAACACAAATATGTAAATGTTTAAAATGTTTTGGCATGGAAAGAATATAGCAAGCAAGCAGTTCAAATATCAGTAAACCACATAAAGGTGAGGGGTGTGGTCTTTGAATTATGCGCACAGGAGAAACTATCAATAATAGTATTATATATCACAGAATCTTGATAATACAGTTTAAAAATAAAGGACATGAATTTTACATGGATCATGGTCATAAATGAAACTAAACTGAAACAAAAGGGGAGCAGAAAATGAAGAATGTATGTTAGTTTTTTTTTTTTTTTTTTTAGCATCAGAACTTTTAAACATTTATTCACACATGTTCCCTTCTCTATCTAAACCAACCTCTGACTCCCACACGCTTGTGGTAATTTCCACTTTTGGTAAGATCACCTAGTATATTTATGTCATGCAAATAAATGCAGTCATTCTATGTCTCTCTCTTTCCTTCTGACTAATTTCACTCAACATGATTCTTTCCATATCCATCCATTTATAGCAAAATTTCATAACTTCATTTTTTCTGACAGCTGCATAGTATTCCATTGTGTAGATATACCAGTTTCTTTATCCAGTCATCAGTTCTCGGGCATACTGGTTGTTTCCAGGTTCTGGCTATTGTGAATAGTGCTGCTATGAAAATAAAAGTGCGGATTGTGTTTCCGCTGTGTGTTTTTGGCTTTCCAGGGTATATTCCCAAGAGCGGTATGGCTGTGTCAAAGGGGAGCTCAATTTCTAGTCTTTGGAGGAATGTCCATATTGTTTTCCAGAAAGGTTGTATAAGTCGACATTCCCACCAACAGTGTATGAGAGTCCCCTTTTCCCCACATCCACGCCAGCACTTGTTGCTTTTACCCTTTTGGATATGGGCCAAGAATGTATGTTAGGCCAAATATATTCCTACCCTTCGTCTTGGTCCCACTACTTTTCAACTATAGCTTTCTCTCTTAGATAAAATAAAAATAAATACTGAAATAAGTGTTTCATCTCTTAGTGAAATAAAAAAAAAATATACATAAATCTGGACTAATTATCTTTGACCATACAAGAGAGAAGTCACATGAAAGAGGTATTGATAACGATCTACTAGTTTCATATTCTTACCTTGTATTAATAATTGTGCCTTATCGTTTATGTACATTAAACAGTATGCACTGGCATTTCGATAACCACCAAAAGAGTCCCTCACTAGTTCTTCCCATGAGGATTTTGTCACAGAAATATCATTGTATTTCATCCACCTATTTTCATGATGATCAAAAATATAAGCCCAGTAGTGGCCAGCATTAGCTTGGCCTTCATGAACTAAAACAGCATGTAAGCGATATGGAACCTAAATGCGGGAAGGAAAAAAAAAAGGGTTAAACAGCAGTTTCCAAGTTTACTTATCCACACAAACTCTACAAACTATTTACTTGGAGGATCCCAAAGCAGCATGTTTTTAAAATGCGAAAATAGTTAAAGTTTTGAAATAAAATCAATATGAATTAATATAATGAATAATAAAAGTAATTTAATAATACCTAATACAAGAAAGCTTATAAATTTTAAATCTGCAAATATACTTCTTATGTATGTATTTATTCACAGACCTATCTATTTTTTACTTGTAAAGACCATGTGATCTGCCTAAATCATCACATTTATAAATGGCCGAGTTTAGAAAACGGTACATAGTGTACAACAACAGAATCTTCACCACAATCTTAATCTCCATTAAAAATGCATAATAGCTGCAACAACTCTTTTTGCATACCAAGAGTTTTCAAAATTTTTTGACAAATTTTACTGCAAAAAAGGGAGATAATAAAGAAATAATATGGAACCTCTAAATTCAGCCAATTTCTTACAAAACAAGTGAGAAAATTAATTTCAGCTAAATGATAAAAAGATTTTTTTAAAAACCCTTCATTTTGATAGTGCCTACTAGTACAAAACTTAACTTACCTGAATCATAGATTTGTCTGAATACATTAGTTCAATTGTTCGATGGATTCTGGATATGCTTTCTTGCAAATCTAGGGTCAGAGAAGTTATTCAGTGATTAAAATAAATCATGTCACTATTGAGACTCAAAATAGGGACTAAAGATTTTCTTACCAACATTTTAGGATAAGAAAAAAAAATTCCTAAAATTGTTCTTAAACATATTACTTGAAGACTATATAGAATGATATGTAATTCCCCCATAATAAAAGATGCAGCACAAATGCACTAATTAAAACCAAAAGACGGCTGGTTCATTTACAAAATGCACAGAGCTATTAAACTGAGTTATATATAATGAGAAAAGAAATTAACTAAAAATTAAAACTAAATTCCCTTATGTATGCCCTGATGGATCTATCACATCTTCCAGAAAGGCAATGGAGAAGATTATCCAGGACTTCTACTCAAATCTTTTTAATAGCCACATCCACCTGCCCACATACCAAATTCCACAGGATGGATATGTCATTCCCAACGTTCTCCCTTCTGAAATCCGACATGCCATCTTGTCGGTAAAGAAGGGAACAGCACCAGGCCCAGACAAAGTCAGACCCGAACACCTGAAGAATCTGCCATGGGTACTCATCAATACACCAGCTCAGCTCTTCACACGCTACCTGTCCGAATGCAAGGTGCCCTCCCCAATGGAAAACCAGCAGGACAGTTCTACTGTTCAAGAAGGGAGACATTCACGACATCGGCAACTATCGTCCCATCTGCCTGTTGTCCGTCATCTACAAGCTGTTTACACGAGTCATCCTGAACAGGATTGGCAGAACACTAGATGAAGGACAACCATGCGAGCAAGCTGGCTTCTGGAAAGGATTCAGCACAATCGACCATATCCACACAGTAACCAAGCTCATTGAGCTTTGTAGGGAGTACAAGATGCCACTCTGTCTCACGTTCATTGATTTACAGAAAGCCTTTGATTCTGTGGAGACTGAAGCAGTCATCGAAGCCCTAGCCAAACAGGGTGTTCAGACCCAATACATCAAGATCCTTCATGAGCTGTATTACGGATTCACCACCAGGATCTCACCATTCTACAAAGAAGTGATCATTGATGTCAAAAGAGGGGTTCGACAGGGTGATACCATTTCACCAAAACTCTTCAGCGCCACCCTCGAGAACATCATGCAACAATTAGAATGGGAAGGAATGGGAGTGAAGATAGATGGTCGGCAACTACACCACCTCCACTTCACTGATGACATTGTTCTTATAACACCAAACATTAGCCAAGTGGCACAAATGCTGCCTGACTTCGACCAAGAATGTGGAAAGATAGGTCTACAGCTGAATCTAAAGAAAACTATGTTCATGAAAAATGAACTGAGGCCCCATTCACTCTCAATGGAACAAACATCTCTGAATGCAGCAGTTATGTGTACCTAGGTCGAGAAGTCAACATGATGAACGACCTAAAACCTGAGCTGCGCAGGAGGAAGAGAGTGGCATGGAATGCCTCCAAAGGCATCGAAGAAATAGCTAAAAGGACAAAGAACCTCCGGCTCTGGGCACATCTCTTTGACTCCACCGTTCTCCCTGCATTAACATACACCTCAGAGACCTGGGCCCTACGAAAAGCAGGATGAGAATGCTATTCGGGTCTTCCAGAGAGGAATCGAAAGAGCTGTGCTTGGAATATCACGCCTCTCTCAAGTGAGAGAAGGAATCCAGAGTTCTGACCTCCGTCACTATTCCAGAATCAGGGACGCTGTCTCGTTTGCCAAGGTATCGAAAATCAGATGGGCTGAAATGTAATGCAATTTGGAGACGACCGCTGGACTAGAGCTGTTACCGATTGGATCCCAGGGGATGTCAAAAGATCACGTGGCCGCCCACCAACAAGATGGTCAGACTTCCTTGTCAAGACCCTGAAGGAACGGTTTGAGGCTCTTTATATTCCTGAATCAACCAGATGCCACTGGGTTACATTGGTACGTGATAGGGTCCAATGGAAATGTTACTGGTCCCCGCTCGAGCAAATTGATGAATAACAGGATTCAAGTGATCAAGTGATATCAAGTGACTCACAGAAAACAAGAAATCCATTTGCAGGTAAATTTCATAATGTCATCTTTTCTGACAGCCGCATAGTATTCCATAGTGTAGATGAACCACAGAAATGGCAATGGCAGATTAAGACTCACCATTGAATATACACAAAGAGACTTAAGTGATAAACTCTAAATACCTGCAGGGCTAGCCACAATGTGTAAAATAAGAGGCAGAGAGATGCAGAGACAGAGAGAGAGACAGAGAGAGAAAGAGAGGAAACTGGGGTACCTGCTATTAAGGCAGCATGGGGGTGGGCAGGAGGGGGTGGGGTACATTGGTGGTGGAAATGGGGCACTGGTGGAGGGATGGGTGCTGGTATACTGTATTACCAAGAACCAATTATGATCACCTTTGTAATTGTATGTTTCACTGTGGTATAATAAAAAATTAAAAAAAAAAAGAAAAAAAAAAAAACAAGAAATCCTCAGAATACAGTAACTACTACAAATCATATCTATACACTTTTTAATAGACAATGAGTTTTAAATACACATTTAAAAATTTCCAGCTTTATTACTGCTGAAAATAAAATTGATTCTCTCATCCCTCAAAACTACTTCCAGCAGAAATCTATTCTTTAATATTTTTCATGTACAAGTGATCATAGTTATGCTGCCCATAATAACCTCTGAAACTGGAGAGAAGCTCAATAAGTGATAACAGGGACATAATTGCATTATAACTACAATATTCCAGGGAAATTGTTGCAAATAAACCAGAAAGTATCATGATAGGTTACCAAAAACTTAATAACTAAAGGATAGGGAAAAACCTTTACAAGTCTGATAGAAAATCCAGTAATAAATCAAAAAAAATGAAATTTTGTTATAAATCTAAAACAGAAATATAACCAACACAGAGAAATTCAAGACAAACTAAGAAAATAACAACTGTAATATATTTTACAGAGTAATCGTTAATGAATGCTATGGCTACCATTTCTATTAAGCAATAAAAGTGCTCCCTAAAAATGGACAAATGTCACAAGTTAATGGGAAAAAAGTAACCATTCATTCGTAACTAAAAAAATGCAAATCAAAATTTGTAATAACATGCTTTCAACTATCAGATTACCACAGAATGAAAAGTGCCCAGAGCTGGAAGGGATGCTGGGAGATAAGCTTCCTCAGTTAGTGGGAATATAAATAGGTTTAGTGTTTTAGTGGGAAACATAGATCAGAAATGATGTTTTTAAGAATGCATTGTGGTCACTAAAGTGTCTATATTAGACAGTAAGCAATGAGCATGTCAGTGAACACTGAGTACTAAATCATTCCGTGTTTATCAAAATAGATATTGCAAATCATAGTCCTATACTGTGACATCAAACAATAGTTTGGAGTCACTGGAATGACATCAACAACTGATGAAAATAGTATGAATGAGAGAATACGCGGCTGAAGAAAATCCTGCTCCAGAGAACTGAAGATCGAACTTGATTACATGATTATCTCTTCAATTCCCCAAACTTCACCAGACAAGAGCAAATACATCATACCCACACCTTTGTTCCTCAAGTAGGGACTTGGCTGTCAATGTTCTTTTTTTCAAAGTTCCTATTTAGTTATTCATACCATCAAAGGGAATCATTCTTGATTTTTCCTCCTTTTTCATGTTTGAACAATGACTGATCAATTCCTGACCAATGACTCATAACTAATCATCTCCAAAGACTATTCCACATTAAGAACATATTTTGCCCCTCAGCGCTACTACCTCAATGCCGAATGATCTGAATGTAATCACAGAAACAATCAGCAAGTGAAGTAGCAAATTATGCAACACCTAGCACAGAGTTCCAGCACCATTATGGAACTACAGTTAAGTGCGAGGGCTGCAGAATGAGTGCAGGAGTGAGCTCACTGTGCTGCGTGCGGCCTCCGCGTCTAGTCCCCTAAGCACAGGAGAGTGATCCCTGAGCACAGAGCCAGAAGCAAACACGAAGCACAGATGGGTATGGCCCCCAAACCAAACAAAACACATACAAAACATCCACTGTAAATGAAAAGTATTAAACGAAATGTTTGTATTGCTAATGCTAATTGTTAGCATAACTTTTTTATTCTCCATTAAATTAGAACTGCTCTTCACCTAATATAAATTCCAGAGTCAAGCTGGGCTCTAAAACCCAGTAAGAATATTATTTATCATTTCCGCTTTTTTTAAACATAAAGAGTAGCCCAAATATATTATTTCTTATGCCAATAAAATGAGATCTGAAGTGTGAAAATTGTGCATTTGGGAGAGGTTGGGAGAAGCTGAGAGGATGAAAATTAAGGTGTTTTTCTTATGGTGTTTTCCATGTTTGCTTTTGTTTTCTACTGTGGTATTAGGGATCAAACCGTTTAAATTATACACATGTGGCATATGTTTTAACACTGAGCTAGTGTTTCTCAACTTTTTCTGACAGTGTCCTCTGTCTTAATGGTTGGCTCCTAGACTTGTGTTCTGGTTCCCATGGGCTATCCTAGGACCTATAGCGTGTTTCACTCCTGGTTAAGAAACACTACACGGAGCTGATAATCCACAGCCCAGACAATATACCAAATAAGGAATTTTTATAATAAACAAAATGTACTATAAAATATAAAAAGCCCTTCACTAAAAAAGGGAAGGACAATTTACAATAGTAATTTGGGAAGGAAAGAATAAAAGAATTCCTTCCATGAAAGGAATGATGACAAATTAACACTATACATACATTTACATATACACAGTAACACACCCCAGAGGACACTATTATTTTAAAAATAATTTTCTACAATGCCAGTTAAAACTTGTTAAAGTCTAGCCCTAAACTCATAGATGGTACTGAGAACACACTAAACTGAAATGAAAATTTGCATTTCTCTTAACATTTTGTTTTCTCTCCACCCTGCTCCAAGAGCCTTAAGCCACACTCAGTGGCGGTGGGCTGACTGTGTGGGCCTGACAGTTTGGTGTTAGGCCCTGCAATGTAATGCTTTTCAGGGCTACCCAGGGCTATGCTCAGCAGCGTCTAACACAATGATATGGTATGGGATTGAACTCAGGGTGTTGATCATACAAGGCCTGTGCTCTGCACATTATCTTCAGCCTAAAAAGTCTAAAAAATAAATAAATATTTATTTATTTATTGCTATTTTGGGTCACTGCCACCTGCCCCTCAAAGTGTGGCTGCAATGCTCCACTGTGTTGACAGGTGATAGAGAGGAGACAGGCTTGTCTACACCCAGGGCTCTGCCCTGTGGGCCCTGGATAGTTAATGGTCTGATATAGAAAAAGACTGGGCCCCCTGGGATGAACCCAGAGGCATGGCAGAGACTGGCAAGCTACCCATAGAGTATTTGATATGCCAAAAACAGTAATAATAATGGACCTCATTCCCAACAAATGGAGATATTACTGGCACCTACTTGAGCAAATTGATAAACAATGGGAAGACAAGTGACAAGTGATTTTTGTCATGCTCCAGTTCCTCCTGGCTCTGCACTCACAAATTACTCCTGGTGGTGCTTGGGGGACCATATGGGATGCTGGTGATTGAACTGAGGTCAGTCCTATCTGTTGTACTATCACTTTAGCCCCCAAAATGAAGAGTTTATTACTTGAACCCCACTGTGTAAATCTCTGGGGAAGTACATAACTGATGCACACAGAATTTGATTCTGTATGAAGTATCACACATGGAATTGCCACAAAATCCACTTTGATGTAAATTTAGAGCACTAAACTAGTAAATAAGACCATGTTGTATTGTCATTTATCAGGTAAAGGAGCTGAGCGAAACCAATCTCACTCAAATTGCTAGTAAATCATAAAATAGGAAATCAGAAGTTTATGAAAACAAAACTCTGGAAAAATGCTTTATGATAATATTTGCTTATGAAATTCAAAGGTAATTTCCTTTTTCAAATGTAACATTCTGACGCCGACAGTAGCTACACCACAAGAAGCTCTTACCTCTAGTGTCATTTTCTATTTCTGTCCGCCAGCGATGTAAACAGTTCTCTAGCACAGACAGCTCCTCTTCTGTTATATGCCTCGGTGCGGGTGCATGGGTAAGTCTGGTGGCATCCGAGACTGAGTGAATGGTTTGTGTATCACTGATCTCGACCCAAACAGCAGTCACAGACGCAGGTGACGTGCTTGGCAACTCCAGAAGCGGCAGCGCCCTGTTGTTCTGGTGTGCTGCATTTTTTAACAAAGAGTATTTATTATTAAACTTGCCAAATTGGAACTCGTGTCAAAGTCTGTGCTAAACACACTGCAATCAGATTAATCTTTTTTAAGACAGTCTTTCAAAGTAAGAGAGCTATGTGGGTTAATTTAATTAATTTCATACACTAAGGAGATTCTTAGTATATAAGAACTTAATGTATAAAGATAAAATGTGGCTTTGTAGGATAAATAGCTTGTTCATATTAAAAATAGGAGTTTTGATGTATATCAAAATTATACTTTTCATTGATAGTATTTTCTACCTTACCCTATAGGAAAAAAATTTTAATTTAACAATGTCGTTTTCAGATAAATGCTGATGTACATAATATGCCCAAAACAACCTACTGCATAATTCTAAAATTAAGAAATTATAAAAATTTCATATACAGACTGGCAAGCGTTCAAACCTAAAACTGGCAAGCGTTCAATCCTAAAACTCTCAAAAAGGACAGGCTGATATTTTTCTGCACAAAAGCATGGCCCAGGTATCCCTTGGATGGTGGTGAAAATGGTCAGAGGAGGAAAGTATCAATTATGCTAGACCTGTTTTGTAAATGTATGGGGAAATGGTCAGAAATTCCCTATGTTAAGTTGTTTTGGGAGTTGTAAAAAACGCCCTGACCTTTGTAAAAAGTGTCTGTTGGACCCTGCTGCCCTAGCTGTGCTGTATGAAAGGTTTCTTGAAGGGGATAAATGCAGTAATTTAACTTTACAGGTTTTTACAGCCTAACCTGTTCTCAGCAATATCTATTATGTTTTTCATAATACAGTTGTTAGAAATATATATAAAGATATGTCATTCAACAATAATTGCTTTATTTAGAGATGACTACAAGAGTATGCCACCCTCATGGCAAGCCTGGCAAGCTGCTCCTGTTGTATTTGATATGCCAAATACCAGTAAAATTTATATTAGGTCATTCCCATGACCTAGTATAATGGTTTGAGGCTCTTTATGTTCCTGGAGCAAGCGGATGCCTTTGGGTTCTACTAGCATAAGACAGGACATATGGAGATATTACTGGTGCCCGCTCTAGCAAATAGATGATCAATGGGAAGATAGTGATACAGACACTAATTTTACTGAAAGAATAAAATAAAAAGAATCCAGAAGTACAGACTTCTAAACAAATCTAATCTTCTTAGGGATTCACTAAAATAAATCACAACATGCATCTAAAAAGCTTCTTTAAAGACATCAATTATATTACTATGAAATATGTGAATCACAAGCAGCCCCTTATATCAAGAGAACTGGTTACCTTAGTAAAGTCTGCGATGGTATGGAGCCACTAGGTGGGGAACTAGCGTCAATATCATCAACAGGAGAAGTGCAAACAGGCTTACTGGAGGCAAATTCCAAAGCATACTGCAGAACATCTACTAAGGGGAATCGTTTAGGACCCGAACCATAGCTTAAATATCTGTTAACCATAAAAGGTATGAAAGCTTTTATTTGTACATAAAGTACACTTGGCTCTTTTAAAATAATTCTCATAAAACATGATAAAATACTTTAACATCAACAATGAAAACTTATTGTTTTCAAATGAAGCTGGCAAAACTGAAAATAAATACATTCAAAAATAAATTAAGCATCAGTTAAAAATATGGAAAACAGAGTTTATTAAAATTGTGCATACACATATATAGTGAATAACCTGTAAATGCTCCTCTAAGTTTTAGCAATAAAAAATGAAATTGAAAGTGTCATCTTTGAAAGAGCTACTTTCAGATCTGCTGATAGGTCTCACTAAAAAGATGCTCATTAATCCCTTCGCTACCTCTGATTTTTATATTCTTTATGAATTAAAAACTATTGGAATAAGTTATGTTTGTATAACATGACTTAAGCTATTAACTTGCAAGTAAACATTACAATAAAATACAGATTAGATCAGAGTTAGCAGAAGTTTTGTCTACAAAACATGTGACAATCTAGATCTTGATTTTGTCTAGAAAAAAAACACTCAAGCTGTCAACAATTCTGACACAACATACATCACAACAACCCTCTAGGTAGGCTTCTCTTGGAAACAACTAGTACCTGACAATTTGGCATGCTTCCCCTATTTCTGCATGATATGATACATATATATACATGCATACATACATACATACATATGTATGTATGTATTTATGTATGTATGTATGTATGTATGTATGCATGCATGTATATAAAAGCTTTTTTGGTAACTACACTTTGGTGGGGATAATTCTATAATAATTGCAATGGTCAAGATTATGCTTTCCGTTTAAAACTGATGCAATATTTTTTGGTTAACTGTAACTCAGTTAAAAAAAAAATATAGGGGCTGGAGTGATAGCACAGCAAGTAGGGTGTTTGCCTTGTATGTGGCAATGCTCAAGGGTTAGTCCTGGCTCTGCACTCAGGAATTAGTCCTGGCGGTGCTTCGCAGGACCATATGGGCTGACGGGGATCTAACCCGGTGGGCCACATACAAGGCAAACACTCTACTTGCTGTGCTATCACTCCAGCCCCTATATTTTTTTTAACTGGAGTTACAGTTAACCAAAAAATATTGCATCAGTTTTAAACGGAAAGCATAATCTTGACCATTGCAAATTATAGAATTATCCCCACCGAAGTGTAGTTACAAATATCTATCTTGCAGCAAGAGTTTTAAGATCTCTCAGCAACCCTTAATTACAGAACACAGCATTAACTATCATCTCCGTTTAACTGGAACCTGCACCCTTACCTTCACCCACTGTGTTGCTCTCTGCACTCAGCCCCCTCCCTCCCGCACCTCTGACAAGCCCACTCTGTCCACTTCCTCTTCTATCAAGCCCCCGTCAGGCGGGAAGCACGGCAAGTGAGTTTCTATCTACCGTGCAAGGAAAAGGCTGCCATTACTCACTTTAACGGAACTCAAAAGGAGAATTTAACGCTGACGCAAGAACTCTCAAATGCAAATTAACTTTATATCTATTTTCTAACACAAGTATTGCCCACTGACAGGGGAAATATTTAATTTCATACTTATAATAATCTGACGATATGTTAATTTCTAAAAAAGTTCATCTATTCAAGCAAACCATTAACCCAGAATAATTATTACCCAAGAACTATCAACACCTAGTAGATCTCTAAATATGCCTTTCTCCTACAGACACGTCATGTTTCATGAGTGCTGACATACCTTTCTAGCCTTTGCTGTAATACTGTGAGGTAATCTTTAAGTCTCTTGATCTCTTCCCGCTTAATTCTTGTAATTTCTCTGTTTCTATACATGTATCTATCAGGGGAAAAAACAGTAACAATCAGCATTTCCAAATCTTATGGAAGCAGTCTAGTTACTGTCACAAATAAGCAAGTCATTCAAAATTTTATAATCAGTCAATAAAAACAGAATTATAACATGAATAAAAATAATTTTTCTTCACTCTCTTATACTATTATTTCCAGTAACTATACTTTTTCTAAACATAAACAGCATTTCATTATGCATGACAAATTAGATCGTATAAATTGACGACAATAAATTACAAGGATATTATATTTTTTCTCTCAACACAATAATTCTTGGTTAAAAAAATATTTCAAAACTAAGTCAGGCTGCATACTAAAACATACCTGTCCAGATATAAAACTTGAGGAAATTCTAATTTGTTGTGAATCTTTTCTGGCCTTCCCAGTGCCTGATTAAATTCAAATCTTGATAATTCAAATGTTAACACAGGTGGTAGTTCAGTAAACCAATGCTGAAAGAAAATAAAAGAGCAAAACTTTATCATCGATATATTTTTCTTTATGGCAATTTTTAGACGGATATGCTAACATTTTTATATGCACTGATATTGGAGACAAACTACCCTCTGGTTTCTATTATAACAGCAACATTCCCTGATAAGATGAATAAGTATCTGGATCGGTAAAAGAATACAAATGGAGAAATACAGAAGAGACGGGTGATGACAGAGAGAAGTACATTTTATAACGCATTCTCTAAATCATTTCTTTCTTGTGAGAGAGTTTTTAATAATGCATTCTCTAAATAATTTCTTTCTTGTGAAAGAAAGTTTTTCCATCTGGCCTTTAAAAATATCACACAGCAATTTTACATAAATAAAAGAGAGTGCAGTTTTGGAGCTAGAGCAATAGTACAGCGGGTAGCATGTGGACAACCCAGGTTAAATCCCTGGCACCACATATGGTCCCACGCCAAAACTGATCCCTGAGCACAGAACAGGAGCAAACCCTGAACCCTGATGGGTGTGACTCAAAAGGATGTGGCCACATTTAAATAATATTTTATATAAAAATAAATCTATATAATATCCCATGCTAATAACACAAAATGACATTACATGCTAATAGCATTTTTCTCCGTACTTCACAAACTAAAATATTTAAGGTTGGAATCATGATTTAAAAAATTTAACAATATGAAAAATATTAAAATAAAGTTCCGAGATAAATATTTATTTATTTCTTATTCATTTTGCCTCATGTGAGATATACAGTTACAAAGCTGGTCATGATTGGGTCTTAGCACACAGTATCCAACACCTGATCTTCTAACACCCTTCCAATATCCCCATATTTCCTCCCCTCCCCACCCAGCCTGCCTCTATGGTAGATATTTTTCTTCTCCCTCTCTCCCTCTCTCTCCCCTCTCCCCTCTCTTCCACTCTCCTTCTGTCTCTCTCTCTCTCCCTCCCTACCCCACAGACATTGAGGCTTGCAAACACGTACATTTGGAGTTATCACGTATATTGCTTTGCCTGTGCTCAATGCTCCGTTCCAACAATTATTAGCACACTGCCCAACCTCTGTCCTTCACAACGCTTGTTAGATTCCAACCATTGACAAGTCCTCCTGTTCTATGTATTGCCTGGCCTTTGATATTGGTCTCATAATATTTGTTATAAATCCTCGAAATGAATGCAGTCATTCTATATCTTTCCTTTTCTTTCTAACTAACTTCACTTAGCATGGCACTCTCCATGTCCATTCATTTATAGGCAATTTTCATAACTTTGTTTTTTTTCTAACAGCTGCATAGTATACCATTGTATAGATGTACCACAGTTTGAGATAGATATTTTATATGAAAATTTAACATACATTACAAAATGACTACCTTGCATTATAGTTTAAATGAAAACTCTTTTTCTGAATAGTCTCTCAGTTATTTATAGTTATATGATAATATCCTTAAATTATGCTTCAGAGCTTTATGTAAAGACCCAGAAGGAAGGGAAATAATGATGTTTAACTTACCTCCTGGCCTGATTTTCCTGAATTTTCTGAATGTAAAGACTCAATTTCTCCTTCAATCATAGCAGCTTCTAGGCACTCATGTAGATCTTTGAATCCATTGACCTGAAGAGGGTACTGACCAAACATTTCAGTATTTTCAAATTTTTTACCTATAGAACAGAGGTTTAAAGCTAATCAATGTCCCTCCAGATATAGCTATTCAAAGTGAATATGCATACAAAGTTTTCTCCTGTTCTTGAAAACTATGACTGTGTTGTAGAAATTAGTGAGTTACTGTAATTTCATTATTTGTTTACACAAATACAAATTCAAAATGCATACAATAAGCTATATATATATACATATATGCACACACATGCATATATATATGAATTACATTTATAGTTACATATATAGTAATTGTAGTTACTGGCATTTATTGGTGGATACATAAAGTGAGGCCCCAGCGATGGAAGACCAGACAGATGGAGATCTCGTCCCTCTACTCAATGCAGACGTCTACATGCACAACAGGGGGAGCAATTCTCCTGCGCGACCCCCAAAACAGACTCAAGGACCTTAAAACCTGCCTTGAGCCACAGCAGAATCTGGCAAGTTACCTGTGGTGTATTCGATATGCCAAAAACAGTAACAATAATGGATCTCATTCCCAATGAATGAAACGTTACTGGCACCTGCTCGAACAAATAGATGAACAACGGAAGACAGTACCACACATAAATGGTATATCTACAGTCTATTTATAATCATAATCCCACATGTATATAAATATACGTACATGTGTCTGTGTGTGCACACAAACACACATACATATATACCATATATAATTTATTCGCTGGAAAAGTATTTGCTACGGCCAGAGAGAGCAAAGTGAGAAGGACACTTGCCTAGCACCCTGCCAAATCAGGTTCAATCCCTTGCACTCCATATGGTTTCCTGAGCACCTCAGGAGGAAACCTGAGCAGAACCTGGAGTAAGCCGTGAGCAATCATTGGGTGTGACCAAACCCCCACTACCAAAACAAAAAGTACTTGTAAGAGTAATATACTGTGCTAAATGTGTGTATATGTGCCCTAATATAAAAAAGCATATAGTGATGTTACTAAAAAGTAAAATTAAAGACCAACAGCCCTGATAAATATTGACACAAAAATCCTCAACAAAATCTTACTGAATCCCACAACATATTAAAAGGATCATACACCAAATAAATGGTATTCATTTCAGATAAACAAGGGTAGTTCAACCTACAAAAATTAATGTAATACTTCTCAGCAATAAAAGAAAAATGCTATTTATTCACATCCATCAATTTAGGAAAGGCTTCTGATAAAATTTCACACCAATGCATGATTAAAACCCTCAATAAAGGAGAAGAAAAGGAAGTTCCCTCAAACTAGTAATGGCCATTTATAAAAATCTCACAGCCAACATCATAATCAGTGGCATAAAATTAAGTCTTTCCCTAAGATCAGGTACAAGGCAAAGGTCTACGTTCACTACTACTATTCAATACAGTCTAGAAGTAATTTGTGTAATCACCACAGCAATTACACAAGAAAAAAAAATCAAAAGAATCCAAGTGAGGGAAAGGAAAACTAAAACTATCACTATTCTCAGATCACATGCCATTTTAACAGTAAAATTTTCCTAGAAACAATAAACAAGTATAACAAAATAGCATGCTACAAAATCAATATAAAAATTTCGTGGTGTTTTCTGCGTACAAACAATCATCTAGAAGAGATTAAAAAATAGTACTCTATTTAAAACAAGTGATCTAAAACATCATATGCATAGGAATGAACAAACGATGTGAAAAACCTTTACCTCATAACTTATATGTCATCTAAGAAATAGAAGACATTAGGAAATTGAAAATTTTTCCATACTCATAGATTGGAAGAATATTTTTAAAATGAGTACCCTACTCAGAGTATTATACAGTGTCTATGTAATTCCCATCAAAACCCCAATGAAAATTTGAAGAGCTTTCAACAAGCACTAATAAAACTTGTAAGGAACCAAAAAAAAATTCCAAATGGTCAAAGCCATTAATAGAAAAAACTGTTGGCAAGTACCAATTTCCAGAATTTATATTATACTATAAAGCTACAATAATTGAAAGAACAGAACATGGTACTGGAGCAAAGTCAGAGTGTCAGGCAAATGGATTAGAAGTGAAAAATCCAGAAATAAACCCTGTATCTATGGACAGTTAATCTCTGATAAAGGAACTGGGAGCACGGAATGGAATAAAAGTGTCTTCAACAAACAGAAGCTAAATAAACTGGATACATACATGGAAAGAAAAAAAAAGGGGAAAAAAGCAGTGGGCCCACACCTTATACCATGTACAGAAATTAATTCAAATTAAAAACTTTCATGAGAACTCAATTTATAAAATTCACTGGGGAAAATATAGAAAGAACTGTGCAGGATTGGAACCTCAAAGACATGTTCAATGAGTTGAACCCATTGGCACAAATAACCATAATTAAAATAAACAAATGGGACTATATTAAAGTTTCAAGTTCCATATGCAAATAAATTCAAGTTAAAACAAAAAGACATGCTAAAAACGGGAGAGGTTATTTGCAAAATTATATAAAGCACTTTCAAAGCTTGGGGCTAGAGAGACAGTACAGCAGGTAAAGTGTTAAGACTTTTACTTGCCTGAACGAGGTTTAATTAATGGCAACAAAAAAAGGCCCCCAAAGCACTTTTATGAATGATCACTGAACACAGAAGCAGGAATAAGACCTAAGAAAGCCTGGGTATGACCCAAAGAAACCAATGACCCATCAAGAAATGGAGAGAGAGGAGATGAACAGACACTTCCATCAAGAGGACATAAGGGAAGGACATTAAGTATATATAAATATTCATCCTCACTTATGAGGCATGCAATCAAACTTATGAAATCTCCTACCAGTGAAAGTGACCTACATAATAAGCACTGGAAACCACCAGTGTTGCCAGGGATATGGTTAAAAAAAAAAAAAGAAGCCTCATTCATTTCTGTTGGTAATGTTGTCTGGTTCTGTTCAACCTCTGTGGAAAGCAGTTTAGAGATGTCTCAGAATACTAAGAAAAGAACTTTAACATAACCCAAGATTCAACTTCATGCCATGTATCCCTGAAATACAAAACTGCAAACCTGAAATAAATGTACACCTATGTCCACTGCATGGCCAGGCTATGGAAACAACCCCTATGTCCAATGACAGAGGAGTGGATAAAGTTGTGGTTTTAATGTGCAGCAAAATATTATGACTCTACATAAAAAGATAAAAGTTGCTGAAACTTGGACAGAATTAGAGGGCATCCTAAGCAAAATTAGCCAGAGTGATTAAAAAGAAGCACTGGACAATCGTTTCGCTGTAGAGCAGAGGGAAACAAAACAGGAATACATCACATCAATGACAACAAACTCTTGTTACTGCAATACAAACGGAGGACTCCAGACCAGGTTCAAAGGGTAGGGGCATGGGTTCCATGGGCAAGAGTCTTGGCCCTTTGATGGGAATGAAGTGAGGTAACTGTATATACCAAGACATTAAATGACAATATTATTGTAAACATATTTCCTTAACTATAGTAATGCATTTTTTAAATTGTTAAATAAAAACAATGTTCAGGGATCTGAGAGATAAACAGTGGACAGAACACTTGCTCTGCAAGCAGCTGACTGGTTTCAATCCTCAGCACCTTTGTTCTCAGAGTCCGAACAAGAGTGATTACCGAGTCAGGAGTAAGCATATGTGGCAGGGGAAAATAAAGGAGCACCCCACAGTGAGAGCACAGTGAGAGCACAGTAGAACACAGTGAGAGAGCACAGTGAGAGCACAGCGAGAGCACAGTGAGAGCACAGCAAGAGCACAGTGAGAGCACAGTGAGAGAGCACAGTGAGAGAGCACAGCGAGAGCACAGTGAGAGAGCACAGCGAGAGCACAGTGAGAGAGCACAGTGAGAGAGCACAGCGAGAGCACAGTGAGAGAGCACAGCGAGAGCACAGTGAGAGAGCACAGTGAGAGAGCACAGCGAGAGAGCACAGCATGCTGAGGCTCTGAAACGACCTACAGCACTACACACACTCCCCTGGCTTCAGCACCAGTACACAAGCGTCAAATCCTCAGGCTCAGCGCTGCCCAAGAATTCTCTAGCATTTCTAAAAATACCTTTATTAAACATGTAAAGTAGAAAAAACTACAGCCAGGTTATAGAACAGGATATACACAATTAATACAATGCTTATACATGTCCACTCACTTAAACTTGAGTGATCGTAGCATGAACATAGATATGTACGTGTGTTATGAAAGAGTGTTTAAAGATCACAAACAGAAGGCTTTATTTGCCTACTATAAGAAATATTCACAAGAAATTGGATAACAGTGGTAGCTCTTTAGGAAAATGAGTTGGCTTCAGTACAGGTATGTGAGAGAAAAATCACTGTTCACTAATATTCTTTTGTCACATTGACTTTTGTCTACTGGGCATTTACAATAAGTCATTTAATGTAAAAGTTTAATATGAAGGATGAACATATTTTAGATTTAAAATGTGCCTGATAAAGGAATAGATTTTAAAAATTATAAAAAAAATATGGATATCAGATAAGGTTATAGAAGTGAAATTAATCAATTTTATAAAAACGCAAATCCATGATTCATCATAGTCATCAGTTTTTTGTGACTTTTCACAAACACTCCTGCAGTCAAAATATGCAGGGAAAAGATTACAGGATTAAGGATTGATGCCAGAATGAAACACTGGCGTGTTAGAAAATTTTAAGAATGATATTAATGCTAACAAAGAAAATGAAGGATTAAAAGGAACAAACTAAGGAGGTCACTGGAACAAAAATTCTAGAAAAAGCAATGAAGTTTCAAAGGACCCCTAGGAGGAGGTACTTCGGTACCTTATAAGTATCACTTACAAAAGCGATAAAGCACTCAGATGTTCTAAAGCGAATTACTGAGACCTCAATAAAAGCAAATATGCAAGTCACAGAAAACAATGAAAATAACATTTATGCAGCACAATATGCCGTGTGCAAATAATTTTACATTGATTGACAAATTAATTACTTTAAAAATCACTTTTCAGAATAAAAATTATAAACGTTAAGAATGTCCCTGAATGGTATTAGAAATAATGCCCTGAAAAAAAAATGCACATGATGGCTTCCCAAGTGTATGTAGTGCAACCCACAATGTGTAGGAGAAGGAAGGGAGAGAGGGGAGAGAGAAAAGAGATAAAGAACCTGCCATTTAGGTAGGCTATGGGAGGGGGAGGGAATTGGGGACATTGGTGGTGGGAAATGGGCACTGGTGGAGGGCGGGTGCTGGAACACTATGTGACCGAAACCTCCAAACATGAACAACGTTGTAACTGTATATCTCACGGTGGTATAATAAAATGTTTAATTAAAAAAAAGTAAGAAATATGCCCTGACTGATTGCTATAATATTGCTTCAAATATGTTCTATACAAGAAGATTCTCAAGCAGACTGAATCAAACTTTATGGAAACATGAAAAAAGAAAAGAAAATCTAAAATAGACAAAAGAAAAACTTAAGAAATAGAGCAATGAGATAGGGGGAAAACATCTAAAGGAAAAGAAGCAATTCATGGAAAGGAAAAAAATATCCCAAACAGAAAACAATCAGAAAGCAAAAGACAAAACAGTAGTAAACAAACCCATATTGCAACATCCATACAAATATGAACAGTATGAACTCAACAATAAAAACATACAGAATGAGTACAGGACTGAAAAAATATTCCTCTATATAAACATGCAAGCATCCATATATGTTGTGTGTATATATGTATATATATATTTATGGCATATAGGTATCTATATGGATGTTTGCATGTATATTGATGCTTCTATGCCTATATAGACAGGAAAACTGCATCTGATAGTAAAATAAACTATTACCAGAGAGCAGCGGTACATATACTGAGTGAAAAAATTATTTATCTATTAAAAAGACGAAATGATGGGGCCAGAGTGATAGCCCAGCGGGTAGGGTGTTTGCCTTGCACGCGGCCGGCCTGTGCTGGCAGGGTTCGATCCCGGTATCCCATATGGTCCCCGAGCACCGCCAGGAGTAATTCCTGAGTGCAGAGCCAGGAGAAACCCTGAGCATTGCCGGAGTGACCCAAAAAGAAAAAAAAAAAAGATGAAAAGATGAAGGTTGTGCCTTTTGTGACAAAACAAAGAACTTGAGGTGATCATAGTAAATGTGGGAAGTAAAAGACCAATACCAGCATATTTCTCTCTTGTGTGGAATATAGATAACCAAACTAACTGGGAAAACACATGCCCAAAAATTACTATTGAACTGTGAAAACCATGACTGTCAGCAAAAGGAGGAAAGAGAATGGAGGAACAAAGTGAAAGGATGGGTAGAAGAGGAATTTTGTTTCTCTTTCAATATGTTTTACTTATTGAAACAGTGCTCCAAGGGTTCGCACACACGTGCGGGGAGGGCCATGCTGGCTGGGCTTGGAGCGGGGATTTGGGCTTCTCCGCCCTTTCCTCCACCTCCAGGCCAGCTACCCCGGAAGAGAGACCAAGCCAGACCCACAGTTCCATCGGCACGCGACCACAGAACAGCCGTGTGACAGTCTTAGTACTAGATTTTAGGATCAGGTCTAGGCAGATTCTGATACCGGTCATCCCAGTAAGCCTAGCAAGAAGCCAGAGCAAACTACACATCATGCAGTTAGTCATTCTCAACATCCAGACTCCACAGCTCCTCAGAGCTCCACCCAAGAGAAAACCTGATCTTTCCCGTTGAGTTTCATCAGTAAATGCTCAAGATGAGAGTCTTCAACTGAAAGTATACCACCTACATGGCAGAGCCTGGCAAGCTAAAACCAGTAACAATTATAGACTTCATTCCCATGACCTGAAGGAATGGCTTGAGGCTTTCCCTGTTACTGGAGCAAGCAGATGCCCTTGGGCTACACTTGCTTGTGACAGGATGAATGGAGATGTTACTGGTACCCACTAGCAAATCGATGAACAACAGGAAGACAGTGATACAAGTGAAGTTTTACTTATATATCATTTGCTTCTTTGGGAGGGGGGGGGGAGTGGTCCCACCCAGCTGTCCTAAGAGCTTAACCTGGCTCCCGCAGTGCCAGGCACGGCTCTAGAGTGGGTAGCGTGAAGGCAAGCACGTGCCTGGCTCGCCTGTCCTGTCTCCAGTCCCATCACTGGCCATACTGTGATGGCACAGAAATTATCGTGGCTGTGGAAGCTGTGTTTCTTACACAGAAATAGAGATTACGCCTGAAACCGTACATGGTGTTATAAGCCAAACAATAAATCAATAAAATGGGCATTAAACAAGCAGTACAATAACACTGCCTTGTCAAGTGGGATGTAATGTCTAATTCAAAATACTCCACTATTGGTACTATGAATAATTTGCATGAGGCAGACAAAAGTGTAGTGACACCTCACAGTAACTTTTTAAATGTCTGATCAAAACCTGAGTTAGGATTTGCTTTTCTTCTAATGCCAAAGCATAAAACTATTTTAAAACAAATCACATGAGAACCTATGACTGAGAAAGAAAATTAATAATTTGTGTGAATCTGGGAGAACTTTCAAAAGTTCACGCACTGAGTCATCTGAAAGTGATGTTTTAAGTGATGACTTAAAACTTAATTCTATGAAATAAGCCTCAAAGAACCAGGCCCCAGTATAAAGGTAGGCGGTGTTAAGGTCAGGTGGATTATTATCACTCTTGACTGAGTTTCCAATCATCAGGCGGGAGAGGGAGTCCAGCAGGCAAGGCGCCTGGCCTGCAGGCTGCTGACCCTAGACCAATCCCTGCATCACATACATTCTTCTGCCCACAAACCCAGCCAGGAATTACTCCTGAGCACATTCCAGAATTAAGTTCTGAGCACTGTGGGCACAGCCAAAACCCAAAACCAGCAAACACAAAACTAAGAGAATACAATTATTCCTTGAAATTTAGGAGTCAGTGGAATTTCATGAGAACTCTGGAACGCCTTGACGAGGCTTAATTAGAAAATGTTTGAACATACAGACATTTAAAGCGCTCAATAAAAAAGTGATGCTCACTCCAAGCCCAGAATTCAACTCCAATATTACTTTCGAGTATCAATCACCCCTCAAACATGAATCCCAATTCACTAAAGAATATCACAGTAATTAAGCACCAATCACGATATGATAATGCTCCCTGCTTTCCTTTTCATTCATTTCATGCTCCCCACTCTACGTAAAGCATCAGTAACAGCAATGCAACCGAAATTTTAACAAAGAGATGCTAAAACAAAAAGCCATTAAACAAATAGATACTATAAATACAAAAGAGCTAATGGAAAAAGTAAACAAGGAACTATACCTTCAAGCACTCCCACAGCTAGGAATCTTCCATAAAACAATTCTACCATGGGGTTCTTTGGCTTCTCTTCGTCCCTAAAGCATGTTAAAACATATAAATGTAATTATGATTTTTGGAGCTGGAACAGCAAAAAGTTTTTTTAAATAATAAATGCCAAGAGGACAACATGTATGCAGCTTTAATGCACCCAGTTCTGCTATTTACCGTCTCCATGAGCAAAGTACTTCAAACTTCTTTTTCTCATTTTTTGCCACATGTCACTCAAGAAAGACATGGAAACTGAGCACTCAGGGCTGTTGTGAGGCTTAAGATGCATTACCACAGGACACATCCTTCAAGAGGACCTGACTGACACAGGCTGCACTCAGCAAACACTTCCGCTGTCTATTAGCATTACACATTTCAATCCTGAGTCAAGGCTATACACACGCGCTTATTTGAACTTACTGGGAAAGAGGAAAATCCACTAAATCAAGACATATTTCACAAATATTAGTAAGACACTTCTCACATTTATGTAGAAAACTGCATACCATCCAAAAATAATCACCAATGAAGAGACAAAACATTGGCTTGGCCAGAGTAGTTGAAAACTGACTATCCTATTAGAGTCATGTGATTTTTAAAATGACTTGAACTCTTGATCACTTGACATCCCATTATTCGTCGATCTGCTCAAGCAGGCAAATCACTTGAACACTACCAACTAAAAAAACTAAGTTCATCTTGGATTATTAAAGAAAAACCTATGCTGCATCCATGTAGCATATAGAATTTCTAAGAATTCACAAATTGATATGTGTTTTCACTTTTTAAAAAGAGAGGAATTTCATTACAAGTATTATAATATAATTATTTAAAAACCAGGTTGGAAATACTTCCTTAAGTGCTTAAAAACATCCCAGGATGAAATATTATAAAAGTTCTCTGGGTCTCCATTTTTACAGAGATGCGGTAAGATTTACCCATCCACTCACTTTTTATAGAAATTTTTAAATGTGAGAGAGATTATAAAATTTACCATTTTCCATTTTAAAGTGTATGGTTTGGTAGTGCTAAACTTAAATTCCCAATTTAGTAGCAACTACACATTCATGTGGCAACTATCATTCTACATTTTTTGCTTTGTGAGTATTACAAGCCTTGAAAACTCATACAAGTGAACATACACTTGTATGTTTGTTGTTTAGTCATAATGTGATTGGCTCATTTCACCTAGGATAATGTCTAGGATTTATTCCTGTTGGAACATATGTCAGAATTTCTTTTTTAAGAATATACCACCTACACAGCAGAGCCTGGCAAGCTACCTGTGTCATATTTGATATGCTAAAAACCAGTTACAATTTTGAACCTCATTCCCATGACCTGAAGGCATGGTTTGAGGCTCTTCCTGTCCCTGGAGCAAGCAGATGCCCTTGGGCTACGCTTGCTTGCCACAGGACACATGGAGATGTTACTGGTGTCTGTTTGATCAAAAACAACGAACAACGGGAAGATAAATGATATAAGTGACAAGTGACACTGTAAGCATGTATCTCATTTTATCAATCACCAAGAGATATTTGTACAGCTCCCATATTCTGACAAATGTGAAAATCAACAAGTATGGGTGTAGAAATAATTTGCTGAACATCTTGCTATTCTTTATGGCTATACAGCCAGCAGTGAAATTGTGGATCATGCCGTCATAATTCAAGTTTACAAAGTTTTATGAGTTATTCACACACACACACACACACACACACACACACACACACACACACACAAGAATTTCTCCAATGAATGAATTCTACTTTTTAACCTTTTGAGGAGATGCTATTCTATTTTTCATAGGGGTTGGACCATATTTTACAGGTAACTGAAAGGCTCTAATTTCTTTGCATTCCAGTCAATGTTTGTTATCCTCTCTCTCCTCCTCTTCTCACTTCTACTCTCCCTCTCTCTCTCTCCTCTCCTCTCTGTTCTCTCTCTCTTCTTCTCACCTCTCTCCTCTCTCTCTCTCCTTTCCTCTCCGTTCTCTCTCTCTCGCTCTCTCTCTCTCTCTCTCTCTCTCTCTCTCTCTCTTTCTCTCTCTCTCTGCAACCATTCACAACGTAAGATATTCCCACTCGCTTTGACAATATGTTGAGCACAAGATTCACTTTGTCCAACATTATGAGTGGAGGTAATGTGCATTCTGACCAACAATGTGAGCATAAGTGATGTGTGGGACTTCCAGACATACACACTGAGAGACAGGGTATTTTCCCTATCTTGGAGATTCACAAAGCCTATGGTGTCATAAATCCTCCACTCTCTCTGATAGAGTTGAATATGGCCAAAGCTCTGTGCTTGCACTCACTCAAGTTTTGGGGGATTGTTCTCACAGGTTTACTAGCCCTATAATCCAACTTATCACTACTGCACAGATAATAAAACTATAAACAGATTAAGTCACTTGCTCAAATTAACACAACTATTTTGGGGGAATTTAAGGGTGGTGGGGTATTCAAGCACACCCAGTGGAGTTAAGGGGACCATGCAGTACTGGGGACTGAACCAGTGTCAGTCACATACCAAGGCAAGAGCCTTATTCCATATACTATCTCTGTGACCGCCACATTCACACGATTAGAATGTTAAGTAGAAACACGAACTTAAATCTGTCTCTAAAACGTATAATTTCATCTACTGTATATACTTAATAACAGGAAATTTTACCTCTGGAAACTATTTCACACTTAGTTTCTAAGAATACAATCATTAAAAAGACAAAAATAACAATCTTTTTTTCTCATGATGTGAACACCTATTCTGATATAAATATTAGTACAAATCTCCACTACCAAGATTTCCTATTTCCTGGCTTCTCTGCTTTTTCTCAAACTCCTATCCCAAGATAAAAATCTGTGCTATATGGAATGAAGTATGGCTCTATTAATTCTGTACTCTTTCCAAATTTTCTACCTGAATCTGACTTGCTTTCCACTGACATGTAGTATGCATTGACATTCTGAAAGGAGTTAGAACTCTTCTAGAAACTAGTTCTTCACTATATCCTTTTAAAGGTTCAGGCATTTAAAAGTATGAAATTTAGCAACCCAGAGTGTGATCAAATCAACAGAACATGAAAAACACAAGTGAAGAAAAATTACAGACATGGAATGTCTTACAGCAGAAATGTTAGACAAGAACAAAGCTTAACTGATGCAAATATCAAGGGCCAAAAGATATCACCAAAGAATATACACATCAGGAAAGCACTTAATCTTGGGAAATTAACACAAAAAGCACTGAAGAGTCTAAAGCAGCTGATAAAGTAAGCTAGAATTCAGTCAGTCCTTCCCAATCTTTAAAATTTCACTGACATACAGATAATATAAGCAGAAAACTGGCACATGAAGGTAAGTTCCCATAATTATAGAAATTGGGTCAATATTTTCTGTAGTCCAAACAACCTATCGTGGCACATCAGCTGAAACTCTACTCTAGAAAAGCAGAGCATATTGGTTCAAACTGGTATAGTTCCAAAATGGTGAACAAACAAGTTTACTGATGTATCAACAAGGAGAAGAATTTCATTCAAAGAAGACTGAAGACTCCAGGTAGCATGGGCAAATTTCTGTCTCTGTTTAAAAACAATTTTATGAAAAAAAAGAGAACTTATGACATCAGAAACAAAACAGATACCAAAAAAAAAAAAAAAAAAAAAAAAAGACAAGACATAAAGAGTAAAACAAGATCTCCAAAATCCAAATATAATTCCTTTCAGAAAGAATGAGACACCGGTTAATACAAGTGACATTTTTCTAAGGCTACAGATAAAAAGCAATTAAGGAATCACATATTGAATATAAACATATTTTGAAATTCTTATAGAAAAAACAAGAAAAAACATGAATTTCAGGATGAAACATTCAAATTACTCAATAACTTTAAAGAGATTCTGAAAAGAAATGGAGATCTCTACAGTGTGAGAAGCATGCTCAATGAGTGGTCAGACTGAACTCCAGAAAAGGTACATAAAACAACATGATTTTTCTGTCAGAGAATCAGAGTAAGCAAGAACAAAATAAATTCACAGACTGAGTTTTAAAGATAGCACAGTAAGAGTTCCTTGCATGCACACTACCCAGGTTTGATCTCCCACACCCTATATGGTCCACCAAGACACACCAGGATAGATACCTGAGTGCAGAACCAGGATTAAGCCCTGAGCCCACTGGTGTGTGACAAAAGCTAACTAAAGAAGTAAAATAAATTCACAAATGGGCTGCCAGTGGGTCTTCTAGGTCAGTCAACCTGGTGGAATACTCCATCTCCCAGAGATAGTAATAGTGGAGAGATATGTCTGAATAACAAATGATGTGGGCATATTGTAACAGGATTATTCTCTCATTGGATCAGGAAGATACCTCAAATGGCTAGACTGCAAGATTAATAGGCACAGGTTTCGCCGAGTTGGGGTGGGCAGCCTTCTCCCACTTCCACATACTTCTGGAAGCACTGACAGCTATGCCCACAAACCACCTTCAACGAACCACCTTCACCACTGTGCAGGCTCATCTACTGGTTTTGTTCCAGTAACTCATGAATATATCCTCAAAGAGATCAACTAGCTACTAAACACTACTAACATCTCTCAGACACTCTTCTCAGTTGAGAACTCCAGGGTGATTTCAGGAGGAGGCAGGCTAGTTCCCGCCCTACCAAAGCGAGGCAGACAGTCTTCCCACACCTCAAATTCTCTGCCATGCTTCAGGCTAAACTCTACCACCTCACAACTGAGCCTCAAAGACTTCCCAATGGAATATCAGAATTTTCTGGAGTATCATTTCCAAACTCTAAAACACTGACATCCCAATAGCAGTGCACCAGATAGGTTGGGATGTAACACAAAAAGTCAATGAATCTAGGGGGCCGGAGGAATAGCCCAGCGGGTAGGGCGTTTGCCTTGCACACGGCCGGCACCCGCCCGGGTTCGATCCCCGGCATCCCATATGGTCCCCCAAGCACTGCCAGGAGTAATTCCTGAGTGCAGAGCCAGGAGAAACCCCTGAGCGCCGCCGGGTGGGACCCAAAAAGGAAAAAAAAAAAAAGTCAATGAATCTTAACTATCAAAACAATAACAAAGGAGGCTCAACTAGCAACAACAGCTTAGGAAACCCTCAGATGAGTTCCTCCTTGTCCCGTGGTGAGATCACTTGTCACTTGTATCACTGTCTTCCCATTCATCATCGATTTGCTCAAGCGGGCACCAGTAACATCTCTATATGTCCTGTGACATGCTAGTAGAGCCCAAGGGCATCTGCTCACTCCAAGAACATGAAGAGCCTCAAACCATTCTATCAGGTCATGGGAATGAGGTCTATGACTGTTACTGGTATTTGTCATATCAAATATGACACGGGAGGCTTGCCAGGCTCCACCCGTGCGGGTGGGATACCCGTGGTGAGATCCAACAACTTTTACTAATTTTCTTCTAGGGAAATATTTTTTAATTATCCTGTTAACCAGTAAGTGGTAACAAGCAATATAATATAAATGAGCATATACCTGGTATAGGGACAGGCTTGAGGAAAGGTTGGAAATGGAGAAATGGTGGCGGGAAGGTGAGAGTGGTGGTGGGACCCGTGGTAGAATATGAAGCCTGTAAGAGACCATTATGAACAACTTCATAAACCAGAGTGCTTAAATTGTGTGTGTGTGTGTGTGTGTGTGTGTGTGTGTGTGTGTGTGTGTGTGGGGAAACTGGTAGGCACAGGGCTTCAGGCTTGATGCTTGATACCGCACAGCACACAGCACCCTGAGGAGGCCCTTTAAAACCATTAGGAGCGATTTTACTCTCATAATGATGAACCTATCAAGACAGTATCAGAAGAATAATTTAAGGGGAAAAAAAGAGACCAGAAAACAAAGAAGAGGGAAAGAGAAGCTTCTCTTCCTTCAGACAGGACTAGAAATGAGAGGCAGAGATGGAGAAATATGTTAAACTACTCAAGATTCAGTTAAGCCTGCAAACAAATGAGTGTTTGTGTACAAATGCAACATAGAGGCATACTCAAGCCAGATCGTGTTGCAGCAGAAATCAACTCAAGCTCTAGAACATGAGTATAATCGCAAAAGCTTCGAGCACAAAGAGAAGTGATCTGCACTGAATCCTGGAACTCAGCTTTCAGAAAGCACTGCCAGCAGGTTCAACTCAACTTCAATTCAAAATTTTTCTAATGAATCATATTCAAAATGATAAACATGATGATAAGCAAAAGGTACATATCAGAAGCCTACACAATCATATGCCAAAATAAAGTAGCAACCATAATGACATAAAAGTATGTCGACAGTCAGAACCTGCCTTCAGTGTAACACTGATGACTGAACACGCGAAGCTCAAAGAGAAAAATGCCACAATGAGTTTTGATGAAGAGGAAATAAGGAGCACGATAATCAGAGCTATCACCATCACAAACTTCTAAACATGTCAACAAGGAAGGAAGGAACTCTAAATGTAATATTCTAAGACAGAGAAAATTAGACAAAATGAAATCTTTCCCACAGGGGGTAGAATAAAAAAAATACAATGCTAAAGATTAACCATGAACAGTCTTCAGCAGAATGAATACTCTGGCATTGGAAGGAATGACTTTTTAGATGTTAGTTCTGTTTAGCAGAAAACATAAATCTACCCAATATGTGTAGATACAAATTCTAAACAGCTGTAAACAATATAGATAATAATTGTATTTCTAGACGTCCATCTAACTTTTGCTATTTCTCTGCTGAAGCTAGACATAGGAAGAAAACGAGCATCTTTTCTTAACATTTTAAAGCCCGTCATTGAATTTCATAGTAACTTACGTCTCTTCATCGGTTTTCATTTGGAAGGCATCTTCTAACCAATCTAGCAATTTATGTGTAAACTCACTCACATCTTGCTGTAGGAAGAAAAAAAAACTCATTGATATTTGAAGGCTGCTGATATAAAATATAAATAAAATGCTAAACTACAACACTAAATTCATAGTTCTTCAAACATTTACTGACTTATCGCAAAGGCAGCACATGGAATCTTTCACTATAATATGCAGAAAATACTTATAACTTTACTTAGTATTTGACAAAAATAAGTATGATACTAATAATCACTGATACTAGATTTTATACTTTATAGTAGTATTTCCAAAGCAGGCGTAATGACCCCAGAGAGCTCTAGACTATATCTCTAGCCCTACAGAGGTGTTTGAAGAAAATTCTTCACAATGGCCAAAGCACTCTGTAACAAATTTTTATAAAAATGAACATTATCACAAATTTACTCATTATATAAAAATTGTTTTCCTTCTCTAGAAGAAATATGGGTGCATTTCAAAAATTTATTCTCTAGTAAAACTTTTTGCTTACACCTTTCTAAGCTGACCCTATATATATATATATATATATATATATATATATATATATATATATATATATATATATATATATATATATTTCCAACATAGAATTTTTTGAAGAGCATCTGGACCAACATGCTCACCTTTAAAATGATGAAGTTAAGGTCTAAAAAGTCTAAATAAACTGCTTTGAAGTCAAGTCGCTGAAGAAGACCTGCCTATTATGCATATCCGTGACAGCTCTGGTGACCTAAAATGTGGCACCGCCCAGTTACGTGACTATCTGGAGGCTGAGGATGAAACCTAATTTGGGAAATAAAATTGATGTTGCCTTAAGTCAGGACCTCAGCTGAGCTCATCCTGGATTAGGGGTGGTCTTAAATCCAATGATAGTATTCTGAGAAGAAACTGGTAAGACTTAATGTGAAGAAACAGAGGATGGAGCAATACTATCACAAAGTAAGGTATACCAGCAGTCTCTAGAAGACTGAAGAGGCAAGGAACAATTCTATCTTAGAACCACTGGGTGCACCTCAACTCTGCCAACATCTATTTTTAATTTCTGGCCCTTAGAACTGTGCAATTTTAAATTTCTATTATTTTGATTTGATAATTATGGCTCTCCTAGCAAGTTAACACAACAACTTAAAAAAACTTTTTTTGGGGGCAGTCACACCCAGCAATGTTCAGGAGTTACTCCTGGCTACTGCACTCAGAAATTACCCTTGAGGTGCTCAGGGGCGTATGGATGCTGGGGATGGAACCTGGGTCAGCCGTGTGCTGATCTTACCCACTGTACTACCTTTCTGGGCTTTTATTTTTATATAACAATCCATAATGCAACATTACAGTTGAAAAGAAATATTTACTGCCCTTGACAATATACCCTTCAGAAGAAATTCCCTGTCTTTTTCTAAGCAGTTATCAAAGAAATCAGCCTGCTCTGAGGAACGGGGGGCAGGCCAGTGACTAGAGATAATAAGACAGTACAGGGAATAAGGGCTATGCATATAGCTGACACCACTCAGATACCCAGTGTTGGAGGACATGCATAATGAGATCTCTTTCTTTTTCTTTTCTTTTCTTTTCTCCTTCCCTCCTTTCTTCCTTCCTCTCTCTCTTCTTTCTTTCTTTCTTTATCTCTTTCTTTCCTTCCTTTCCCCTCCCTCCCTCCTTTTCTCCCTCCTTTCCTTCCTTCTTTCTTTCTCTTTGTCTCTTTCTTTCTATCTCTTTTTCTTTCCTTCCCTTCTCCCTCCCTCCCTTCCTTCCTTCCCTCCCCTTCTTCCTTCCCTCCCTCCCTCTCTCCCTTCCTTCCTTCTCCCTTCCTTCCTTCCTTCCTTCCTTCCTTCCTTCCTTCCTTCCTTCCTTCCTTCCTTCCTTCCTTCCTTCCTTCCTTCCTTCCCTCCCTCCCCCCCTCCCTCCCTCCCCTCCCTCCCTTCCTTAATGGTAATATGGTTTTTATTTATTTATTTGTTTGTTTGTTTCCCTTTTTGGACCACACCAAACTCAGGGGTTACTTCTGGCTGTGTACTCAGGAATCATTCCTGGTGGTGCCTGGGGGACTACATGGGATGCTGGAGATTGAACCCAGGCTGGCCGCATGCAAGGCAACTGTCCTCCACGCTGTACTACTGCTCTGGCTCCTTTTCAAAAAAAAGGAGGCTTTAGCTACACAATTTAGATGGAAAGGAAGGCACAATTTAAACAGCAATCTCTAACAAAGGATATCTATACCACAGTCTCTCATGCATTTCAAAGCTTAATCTCTTTAGGAAGAATATGAAATATAAATTCACTTAAAAATTAATGGTGTTCACTTCACTTAAGGATTTTTTAAGCATGTCACTAACATAAATACCTCAGATTCATATAAGCAAGAGTAAAACCTATCTCAACATGAATCAGTGTGCAACTACATTTAAAACTCTCTAGAGATCTAATATGTGTACTCTGCTGGTCCAAAGCAAAATGATTCACACTGTGGTATTCTGGAACAATTAGCAAACTAACAGCCAGTTCTCTCCTTGTCTGCTCTAAAATGAAAACGCCTATTCATGGACAATTAACTTTTAACTATGAAGGGGCCAGGGAGTAAGTACAGTAAGTTAATTGCTTGTCTTGCAAGCAGTTAACCTGGGTTTGATCCCCAGCATCACATATGGTCTCCTGCACATCTCCAGGAATGATACCTGACTGTAAAGTCAGGATTAAGGCAAATAAAACCAAACACTAAAAGTGAAAATAAACCCAAAGACCACTATATACCTGAGAAAGCAGCAACACTAAGAAAAAGAATGAAGAAAAGACAAAAGAAACACAGTGCCTCAATAAACGTGATCAAACAGACATGGCATTTTAAACTTAATTTTATCTGAAAAATTACTAAAAAAAAAAAAAAACCCTAGAATCAGAAATGCTCTAAAATTTGTGGTTTGGAATTTAGGAATAGTCTTTTAGGAATACTCCTTCTTTAGAGTTATATAAAGTATCATGCTCACAGGTAAAAACTAAGACTAAAGAAGGACATTAAATACTGCCAGAAAGCAACAAACCAAAGCGAATCCTGATGTGAGCACCTTTTACACTCACTTGTCTTTGCAAAGTGAATTAAACACAATATGAATTTTTGAAAAATTTACCACCACATACAGAACCCACCTCCAAATATAGCCTGTCCATACATTTTTCAGAACATACTTCTAAATACACCCTCTCCACAAAAATCCACACAATATAGACATTTAAGTACTCTTCTTAATATAATTAGCTAGAGTAATGAGATTCTGTTTTAGTTTTCATCTTACTTTACATCTTTCATCTTACATCTTACCTAAAATATAATTTTACCATTCAGCCGTCCTTCATTCTTATTAATATAACTTTTTCTTTTTTGTCCACTGTTTCTTTTTTTTTTTTTTTTTTTGTTTTGGGTCACACCCAGCTATGCTCAGGGGTTTCTCCTGGCTCTGCACTCAGGAACCACTCCTGGCGGTGCTCAGGGGACTATATGGGATGCCGGGGATCAAACCAGGGCCAGCATAGGCCGGCTGCGTGCAAGGCAAATGCCCTACCCTCTGGGCTATCGCTCTGGCCCCAATCCACTGTTTCTTTATTATCATTTTTACAAATACTTTTCCTATTATTCTGTTACTTTTATTATCTTGTTTTCTTTTAAAAATTTTTATGATTTCTCTATTCATTTTTTAAAAAATTTGTATCAGCAAATTCCCAATACTATTTTTAAGAAATGGATTAAAAATAGAAGCAACAATAGCAAAGGTATAGCTCAGAAAAATGTTTCTTAATGTTAAGGAAAACTATTCTCCATGCAAAAAACATCGATGTTCAAACTATGAAATCTATTACTGATACTGTATTATCACACATTTGTAAAGATTTTTAATTGTACATTTGTTAACCTTTTAAAACATATAAATGTTTAATAAATAAGCAAAAACAACAAAGCTACCTGCTGAGAATCATTTGATTTGAAAGCATCTTTAAGAATTTCAACTGCTCTTGATGGATCAACATATTTTCTTTTAGTGCCAACAAGCAGCGCAAACAGATACCGCAGCTCTCGCATGAAAGGCAAATTCCGATGCTCCTATAAAAAAAGATAAAGTTAAAATTCACCGAATTTGTATTACCAAGTAATATTCATTTTTAAATCAGCCAGACAATACACTACCTAGTAGATACTAAGGATAAAGCCCAGCAATGCTATACTTTAATTAAATAAGAGCAATGATTGTGTGATCTAGGGAGCTCAAATGAGCCCAGCATGGAAACACCCAAGGACCTATACTGGAGTTCAATTTCAGCCTAAATACCGCATATTTGTAGCAAACCATCTCATTACTAGCCAAGAGTATCCTCTTATCCAATTCTGCTCATCATAATCCTTTTCATTCAGCAAGTCCCAGATGTTGAAGAGAACAGTAACAACAGCCAACATTCAATGAGTGTTCACTACGTGCCAGGCACTACTGAGTGAGTACTTTACCTCAATAACCAATTGGAGCAAATATCCCTCCTATTCCATGTAAGGGTTCCTTGATACTCTCACTATTGAAAAGAGTACTACTTACTTCGCATTGAATCATCAGTGACAACTGTTATATGACTCTAATCATTAGCAAATTAAGTCTGAGAAGTAATTCAATTAGGACTGAATATTAGGCTACTCTGTTCCTCCCAGCGTTCCTTGAACATGCTTGTTTTTTTTATTAGACAGCATCTGTTTCAGAGATAAGAATGTATCTTTCTCTTCCATAAATTTTTGCTACACAAAACAGGCATTAAGTCTTTACTGGCTGATTACCAAATCCTCCAAAAAGAATAAAACAATCAAATAAACTGATCTCAAAAATGTAATGTAAAGTAAGATGAAAATTAAAACAGTATCTCATTACTCTAGCTAAAAAAAATTTGAAAACAAATTGGAGTATTACATACTATAGTTTCTCCCTTACCAAGTTTAACAGACAGAGCTACTTATACATATTATTTAAATATTAGAACTTTTCCCAAACTCGCATATTAGCATTATCAAAATTGTAGGGGTGTGTCTGTGTAGTGAGAATACTATTGAGATGTGTGTAACAGCTATAGAAAACACTGCCGGCTTTAACAGAAATAGCTATAAGCATATTTTTTTTTTTATTTTTACAATTACAAAGATATACAATTAAAAAGTTCATATTTGGGTTTTGGTCATACAGTGTAGCAGCACCCATCCCGCCACCAGTGCCCATCTCCCACCACCAACGTCCCCGGTTCCCTCCCCCCCCCCAGCCCTCCTCCATGGCAGGTTCTTGATTTCTTTCCCTTTCTCTCTCTTTCTCTTTTCCTTCCTCTCCAGACTATGGATTACAGAACATACATTAAAGGGTTGTCATGTGTATCCTTTTGCCTCTATTTAATGCTCAGTTCTAGGTTGGCATTAGTACCCTCACAATTGTTAGCACACTGTTCCATTTTCTGTCTTACCTAGCCTCTGACTCCCACACGTTTGTGATAATTTCCACCTTTGACAGGACCTCCTGATGTATGTTTCACTTGACCTTGGATATTGGTATCATAATATGTACCTATATATTTAAGTTATAAGCATATTTTAAAAGAGATTCTAAAATATAGGTAAAGGGAAAAATAGATTCTAAATGTTTCCCATCTGATAAAAAAAATGATGACTATTATAGCAGTCAGAAATTACACTAAGTCTGACATAAACATGCTGCTATAAATTTTACTTTAGTATAATAAATTTCATCATGGATAAAAGGCCAAATTCAAAGGTTTTGAATGACATGAAAAATGAATTCACGTTTCATCCTCCACCCAGAACTACAACAAGAGTTCCTTCATCTATCACTGCACTAGATCAATGCAGTTTTTCAAGTCATTTCCTGACAAGTAACAAGGAGGAAACAAATAACCTTTGGAACCAAAGTAAAATTCTGAAAAGCATAATTCAAAAGTAAAGCAATATAATGAACATTTTTACCTTAGCCAATACGTGTGGTTATAAACTCATTTTGAATGGCAAAGGCACAGGGATAATAATTGTAAAGGATAGGTCACAGAGAGAGTCTCATGACTTGCATGAAAATTCTTCGGGAGGTTGCAGTCACACGGTCCATGAAGCAAGCCCAGGTGTCACCCAAAACCAAAACCAAAACATAGGGCTAAAAAGATACGGTTGATGTTCAGATGATGCCTTGCATGTGGCTGACCCAGGTTCAAATTGCTGGCACTACATATGATCCCCCAAGCTCTGCCAGGGCTCACTTCTGAGGACAGAACCAGGAATAGCCCCTTCATACCACAGTTGTGTTGCCCCCAAAACCAAAAATCAAAAAAAAAAATTAGCCAAATACCCCCAAACCACTGTTCTTTATACAACTATAAAGTGGAACCCGACTGACAGTACAGTGGGTAGGGCATTTGCCTTGCATGCAGCCCACCTAGGTTTGATCGCCAGTGTCCCACATGGCCCCCAAGGAATGATTCCTGAATGCAGAGTCAGGAGTAACCCGTGAACATCGCCAAAAAAAAGCAAAAATATAAAAAATTAATAGATATAGCTGTTAAACAATATAACATAACTCAAAGCATAATATTTGTATGGGCATCAAACATATACATCTACTATGAATGTACCATCACAAATAAGATAACAAAATTATCCATCACTGCCAAGTTTCTTCAATCTTTATTCCCTCCTTAACCATCGCCATGCAACCATGGTTATTTGCCACGGTAATTCTGAAAAACCAAGTCATACACTACACACTCATGTTAATCTCCATTTTAATTCTAGCACTAATTATTTTGAATCTCATCCAAATGACTTAATTTTCTGGGCAGATCCGTGTCCATAAAGAAAGAAATGCTTATCTACAGACATTTTCTGGCATGCGCCTGGCGGGTAGTCACACGTGCTGCCTCCATCTCTCTCCTCGCGAGATGTGAGCTTTCATACCCAATACTGGGATGTGTACTGGGGCTCTCTCCACTGCAGGAACCTGCATTCTTGCTGGAGTGTGTTACATTCTCTCATGGCCTCCCTCTCTCCCCTCCCTCTCATTCCCTCCCTCCTCAGAACTGCCAAATAAAATCTTTTACTTTAAAAAAAAAGTTATTTTTTCTTTAATATAACATAAGACTACTGAAGTTACCTATATTTATGTGAGCTCTAATAAACTGTGGTTTTCAAGATTACTTGCTGTTTTTTAATGGGAGACTATCTCATTAGTCTTTTATTGTTTATAGAATATACCATGATATTCCCTTCTTTCATTTCTTTTTCAAAACCCTTTTTATTGATCACTGAATTTCCAAGTTTTGAAGTTATTCATGATTGAATTTCAGGTAACAAGTGTCCCCAAAACTAATCTTTCACCAGTGATCACTTGCCTCCCACCAATGTTTGGGTTTCCCCCTGCCTCCCAGCCCGGACTCTGCGGCAAGCACTTCACACTTATATTTTACCAGTCAGCCTTCCTTCAGTCTCTTCCACAGAGATCACTTCCTTTCCCTCAGGGAGCACCAACCCTTCCCAGAACTATCCTATTACAAGCCAGTGGCAAGCTTCCTGTTACAAACTAGTTCTCTTCCGCATTGTTTCTTTTGCCTCTGGGCATTCACTGCTCCCCCTAATACATTTCTTTATATCTACATCTGAAAGACATTCTTGTCTCTCCCTCTCACCTGGTTAACACTCCGTATCTATCTGCACCTATCTATCTAGTCATGTGTCTCCAAATATCACCTCTCCACCTATCATGACTTCTATCCACATATAATTGCAAGTGGTAGTGTTTATGAACCACAGTTTCTATACCAGTCCTCTGTTCTTGGGTACCTGTGTTGATTTCCAGGTTTTAGCTAGTGTGAACAATGCTGCAACGAACAAAGGAGTGGCAGAGGACTTTTCTGAATTATGGTTCTGGGCCCTTGGGCCATATTCCAAGGAATGCACTTGCCAGGTCTTACAAAAGGTGAGTTACTAGTTTTTCAAGAAACATCCAGATTGTTTTCCAAAATAAGCTGGATATTACCATTAGCAGTGAATGTGTCTCCCTATATCCATGCCAACACTGCTTGCTGTTGCTCTTTTGAATAAGTGCCAGTCTCTCTGCAGTGAAGAGACATTTCATTGTTGTTTTGATTTGCATTTCCCTTACGATTTATGATGCTGTATACTTTTTCATGTGCCATTTGGTCATTTGTAATTGTTTGGGGATGTTTCTGTAGCTCTCCTCTGCATCTTTTAAAGGGTTGATGTCTTATAAAGCTCAATCAGTGTTTTATATTGAATATTAGCCTTTTATCTGATGAATGTTTGGCAAATAGTTTCTTCCAGTTCTTGGGGTGCTTTCTTTCATTCTTTAAACTAGCAACTATGCATCTTCCTTTTTTGTATTCTTGCTCAGTCCACCCAGAACTTCTCAATTTTACCTAGTTTTTAAGAGGTAGCATTGAGTTCCATTAATTTTCTCTTGTTTATCTTAAGTCTTTCATTTATTTCATGGAAGAGTTTATTTACATAAGACTTTATCTTTACTATTGAATAATGTCACAACTTTTCTAGGCATTAAAAGTAGTAAACAAAAATGGATGCATATAGTTTCAAATTCTAGAATAATCAAGTCTACCTAAAATTAAAACTGATTTTAAAGATTCCATCTTTCTTTCATGTAACATGTTTGTAGGATTTGTGGAAATATTAGATAACTGTGCATTAAAAAAAATTCCTGCTAGCAATGCATACAAATTACATCTCTGTGACTTGAACAAAGTAATCCCCTAAGGGCATCCTGCATATAAATACATTATATGTTTTTCAAATTCAGTATGGCTATAAATATTCTAAAACCATGAGCTGCATAAGTACAGACGACCTTTTTAAAACCTGTGCCTTTGATCATCTCAAGCAAATGTGTCACCAATCATTGGCTCTTAAGAAACTATAAATGCCACATGTTGGCTTCCAATATAATATAATTTATTGTATTATATACTGCTTTTGTCATGGATAAACACATTTGTAGAATAATCTTCTAAAATTGCATGATATTCTTCTAAATAAATATTTTATCATTCTTAATAATTATAGTTTAGGTAACATGCTACAATACTGTTTCAAGTTCATGATAATTCCTGACTGCAGAACCAGGGGTGAGTTATCAGCAGTCAGGTGTGTCCACCCTGCCAAGGGAGATCCCTGACTGCAGAACCAGGGGTGAGTCCTCCGCAGTCAGGTGTGTCCACCCCCCCCAAAACTGAGAATTTTTAAAAATGAAACTATCAGGAAACAGTTGTGGTTTAGAATTGATGAAAATGCAGTGGCAAGAGCATAATAGAGTTGTACACTAAAATCATTAACACCATTGTGAACATGCTACTTGGACAACAAATTTTAAAAGACTATAAAAAACTAACTTGATGATAAGCAACATAGACACTTAAAATTTTTAGATTGAGACTCTGCAAAGATTAAAATCAAGGAACAGGGCCGGAGCGATAGCCCAGCGGGTAGGGCGTTTGCCTTGCACGCGGCCGGTTTGTGCCGGCCTGGGTTCGATTCCCGGCATCCCCATATGGTCCCCCGAGCACCGCCAGGAGTGATTCCTGAGTGCAGAGCCAGGAGTAGCCCCTGAGCATTGCCGGGTGTGACCCAAAAAAAGCAAAAAAAAAAAAAATAAAATCAAGGAACATAAAAGGAGACAATATGTGATTCATTGTATGCTTCTACAGAGATACAGAGACTGATATTAACAAGTCAAAACCTAAGAAGCCAACAGTGAAGAAAGGCTTCATGCAAAACTGATAATGATTGGAAGATATTGCGCTTGATATCCCCTTGAGACATAAAGGGATGGATAATTGATCCTGATCCCTTTTAAAATGATTAATGATGCTCAGGGGTTACTCCTGACTTTCCACTCAGGAATCACTCCAAGCCATGCTTGGGGGACTCTATGGGATGCCAGGAATCAAACCTGGGTCAGCCACATGCAAGGCAAACAAACACCCTATCCGCTATACTGTTGCTTAGAGCCCCTTATCTTGTCACACTACACAATCCAAAACTTAGAGCCTGGAAAAAAAAATCAACTGAAAATCAAGTTATATTCAATAGGTTTACAATGCAGAAAAAATGTTTTTTGTCTATCTGGCTATTAGTACCCTTAAGATTAAGTTTATTTACCTATTTGATCACTCACAGACATGGGGCAGAGCTGCTACTGGCTCTCCCTGTGCCCAGCCACTCACGAGGTGCCAGGGGAGGGATGGCGGCTTCTAGCCCTGGCCCGCCACCCCAGCAGAGCCTCGCAACAAGCCAGAGGACCCCCCACTCCCACTCCATGAGGGCCTCCATTTTCCACATCTGGACTTCCCTCTTGCGGCTACGCGGTTCATCAATAAATACTAGATTTGGATTTAGAGATGATTACAAGAGTATGCTACCCGCACAACAGAGCCTGGCAAGCTACCCGTGTCGTATTTGATATGCCAAATACCAGTAACAATTAAAGACCTCATTTCCATGACCTGATGGAATGGTTTGAGGCTCTTTATGTTCCTGGAGCAAGCAGATGCTCTTGGGCTCTACTAGCATGAGACAGGACATATGGAGATGTTACTGGTGCCGACTCAAGTAAATTGATGATGAACAGGAAGACAGTGATACAGTGATACAGTGATTTGATCACTATTTCCCTTGGGACTATAAATTTTTGTGAAAAGATTGTAAAAGCCCTTTAAGCATATATCATTTTGACAAGTTTTAAATATACTCATGTAAATCAGCCCTATTTTTTAAGTTAATAAGAAAAATACAATTAACAATAGCTGATACCTAGGAGATACACTGTATTAAGCACTTTTAAGTTCTTTGTTATTTGCTTATTTGTTTGTTTATTTGCTTGCTTGCTTGCTTGCTTGCTTATTGGGTCGCACCCAGCAATGCTCAGGGGTTACTCCTGGCAGAGCTCAGGGGATCATATGGGATGCTGGAGATGGAACCTGGATCAGCAGCGTGCAAGGCAAACGCCCCACCCGCTGTGCTATTACTCAGGCCCCACTTTTAAGTTCTTTGTGTACTATATCCCATTTAATTCTCACAGCATCTCTAAGAAATAATTGTTAACATTATTTATACTTTACAGGTAAAGAAACTGAGTAAAGACACACCGGTCCCTTGCTTAGGTTCACAGGCAGAAAAAACCCAAGCAATCAGGCCTAATGCTTGTAGTGTCACATTATACAGCCTAACAATAGCTACTCACAGTACTGAAGTTACAGATTTAAAACGGCAAAGATAATCAGTGCAAAACTACTTTTTTAAAAAGGGCTCATCTAGAAAAACAAGGGAAAGGTTTTGGACTTCTTGCTTGTGAGAAGACTATGGCGCCCGCCGAGGAAATCGATAAACAATGGAATGTCTAGTGATCTAGTGATCTAGTGAGTAGACTATTAAGGAACAAATTGTAACAAAATTTCCCAAAAGTTATAGTTTTTTTTTTTTTAAAAAAAAGCAAAGACCAAAGTGTGTCAAAATAACTTTTTTTTGTGCCACAACCTGTGAGTCTCAGATATTTGAGATGCACTCAGAATCACTCCCCATGGTAGTTAGGGGACCATATGGGCTGCTGGGAATTGAAACCGGGTCTTCCGCATACAGGGCAAGTGGTCTGCACACTATTATCTCTCCAGCCCCGCCAACACTCACTTTCCGAATAAACATCGGTTTGTTTAGTTACTTCGGGGTAAACCTCAGCACTATTGAGGTCCACTGGGCCCCATTCCTACCAGTACTCAGAGGGCCATGCAGAGCCAGCGATCAAACTCAGGGCCTGAGCCACATCCCAAGGAAAGAGGAAGAACTATATTTTCAAGAGACTGAAAGTATTGTTTCAATAGACTGACAGACAGTCTTGCTGCAGTAACTGCAATTATAAATTTTAATTTGATATTATTTCCAATTTGATTAGGCAAATATCCCAAAAGCAATCATACAAATAAGAGAACCAGTCTGCTTAAAATCTTTCATAATTTTACCTTTTGGTTTCGGGGGTAAATCTTGAGCATTTGATGGAGGCTTGTAATTCAGAACTAATCTTCTAAATTCCAAAAGATTGAATAGAGACTGAAAAAAGACAACAATTTAAAATAATCTAAGGGAATGTTCTCTTAACAGAATTGTAAAATACATACTTATATGTGACAACTATACTTCTTACACACAGAATTACTGCAAAACAACAAAAAATCTGTTTCTCCCCAAGAAATTCAGATTTCATACAATTTGATATAGCATTTTGTATGATAAACAATTATATATATATGTATATGTAAGTCATTATCACTTGATCACTTGAATCCCGTTATTCATCAATTTGCTCGAACGGGCGCCAGTAACATTTCCATTGGACCCTATCACGTGCCAATGTAGCCCAATGGCATCTAGTTGATTCAGGAATATGAAGAGCCTCAAACCGTTCCTTCAGGGTCTTAACAAGGAAGTCTGACCATCTTGTAGGTGGGCAGCCACGTGATCTTTTGACATCCCGTGGGATCCAGTCGGTAATGGCTCTAGTCCAGCGGTTGTCTCCAAATCGCATTACATGTCCAGCCCATCTGATTTTCGATGCCTTGGCAAACGAGACAGCGTCCCTGATTCTGGAATAGCGACGGAGGTCAGAACTCCGATTCCTTCTCTCACTTGAGTGAGACGTGATATTCCAAGCATAGCTCTTTCGATGCCTCTCTGGGAGACCCGAATAGCATTCTCATCCTGCTTTCGTAGGGCCCAGGTCTCTGAGGCGTATGTTAATGCAGGGAGAACGGTGGAGTTGAAGAGATGTGCCCGGAGCCGGAGGTTCTTTGTCCTTTTTGCTATTTCTTCGATGCCTTTGAAGGCATTCCATGCCGCTCTCTTCCTCCTGCGCAGCCTCAGGTTTTAGGTCGTTCATCATGTTGACTTCTCGACCTAGGTACACATAACTGCTGCATTCAGAGATGTTTGTTCCATTGAGAGTGAATGGGGCCTCTGGAACTAGTTCATTTCTCATGAACATAGTTTTCTTCAGATTCAGCTGTAGACCTACCTTTCCACATTCTCGGTCAAAGTCAGCCAGCATTTGTGCCGCTTGGCTAATGTTTGGTGTTATTAGAACGATGTCATCAGCGAAGCGGAGGTGGTGTAGTTGCCGACCATCTATCTTTACTCCCATTCCTTCCCACTCTAATTGTCTCATGATGTTCTCGAGGGTGGCACTGAAGAGTTTTGGTGAAATGGTATCACCCTGTCGAACCCCTCTTTTGACATCAATGATCACTTCTTTGTAGAATGGTGAGATCCTGGTGGTGAATCCGTAATACAGCTCACGAAGGATCTTGATGTATTGGGTTTGAACACCCTGTTTGACTAGGGCTTTTGATGACTGCTTCAGTCTCCACAGAATCAAAGGCTTTCTGTAAATCAATGAACGTGAGACAGAGCGGCATCTTGTACTCCCTACAAACCTCAATGAGCTTGGTTACTGTGTGGATATGGTCGATTGTGCTGAATCCTTTCCGGAAGCCAGCTTGCTCGCATGGTTGTCCTTCATCTAGTGCTCTGCTAATCCTGTTCAGGAAGACTCGTGTAAACAGCTTGTAGTTGACAGACAACAGGCAGATGGGGCGATAGTTGCCGATGTCGTGAATGTCTCCCTTCTTGAACAGTAGAACTGTCCTGCTGGTTTTCCATTGGGAGGGCACCTTGCATTCGGACAGGTAGCGTGTGAAGAGCCGAGCTAGTGTATTGATGAGTACCCATGGCAGATTCTTCAGATGTTCGGGTCTGACTTTGTCTGGGCCTGGTGCTGTTCTCTTCTTTACCGATGAGATGGCATGCCGGATTTCAGAAGGGGAAAAGCGTTGGGAATGACATATCCATCCTGTAGAATTTGGTATGTGGGCAGGTGGATGTGGCTATCAAAGAGATTTGAGTAGAAGTCCTGGATAAGTCATTATAGTGAAGACAATTATATATTGAAAATTCATAAAAAGATACTTTATATTTTATTAAAAGCTTTCATCCTCATTCTAACACATTCTTAAAAGGCACTACAAAAATCCAGTCTATATACTATCTAGAAGCAATAATTCTACAAAAACTACAGAAAATTTAGACAGATGCCTGGTGATAGAGCATAAAGAAATTACATATAATCTCTAAAATGAAAGATAAAACCTAGAGAAAAAGAAATTTGAATCTTATAGTGGTAGTCTTGCAGAGCATAATGAGAGCATATGAAAAATGGCCATAGGAAAAATTCCCGAAGCAGTCTTTAAAAAATTAGAATCCAAGACCTAACAAAAATACAGCAGGAGGGGTGTTTGCTTACCAGGCAGCCAATCTGGGTTCAGCCCAGCACCCATATGATACCATATGACCTGCCTGGAGTGATCCCTGACAGAGCAAAGAGTAAACTGAGTTCTGCTTTGGAATGGCCCCAAAACAAAATAAACAGAAATAAAAAATAATTCATTATAACTTGTAACCATTAATACCATCAAGAAAAATAACTTTAAAAACTGAAATACAGTGCATAATATCAAAATATACTACACCCAGTAAATTAACCACAAACTATTTTCAAAATTCTCATTCTAGTTATTTTGCAGATGTGTTTATGTACAAAAGTGCTTTACAACATAAAATGTATCTGGAGTTTATTTTGAAAATCATTATACACAAGTCTATTATGCATTAAACCTTAATCAACTTAGGTTAGTCAGCTCAATATAACATAAAGGTAACACAGCAATTAATGAGAAAAGATTATTTTATATTCAAACATATAAGAATTTACATATATGGGTTTATTCATGTCTAGCTATATATAACATATGCATGATTCATGTGTATATCTCCCATGCACATTATATATCTGTACATATACAAATACCAATAAAGACACATATGTAAATGAAACACCAAAATGTAAGAAAACCACAAATCTGATAAAAAGAAAATATTTTGGTTGTCTTCTCATCAGGACTTCTTCATCAAAAAAACATATACATTTTGCAAATACAAAGTAATCATGATACGCCAGACACTAAGGCAGGCAACAGAGAAAAAAAATTATTTCTGCCCTTGTAGAAATTATAATCTCACGATTGTCAGTTAAAATGATGAGGGCATGATATAAATATGAAATAATTCTTTTTTTTTATATATTCAATGGTGAGTTTTAATTTGCCATTACCATTTCACACACTTATTAAAACACTGGTATCTATTTATATCCCATTAATGAATGCAGTCATTCTATATCTGTCCTTTTCCTTCTGACTAATTTCACTCAGCATGATAGTCTCCATGTCCATCCATTTGCAGGTAAATTTCATGATTTCGTCTTTTCTGACAGCTGCATAGTATTCCATTGTGTAGATGAACCACAGTTTCTTTAGCCAGTCCTCTGTTCTCGGACATTTAGGTTGTTTCCAGATTCTAGCTATAGTGAATAGCGCAGAGATGAATAAAGAAGTACAGATAGTGTTTTTCGGTCTCTCAGGTATATTCCCAAAAAGTGTCATTGCTGGATCAAATGGGAGCTCAATGTCTAGTTTTCGGAGGAATGCCCAAATTGTTTTCCAAAAGGGCTGGACCAGTCGGCACTCCCACCAACAGTGGATGAGAGTCCCTTTTTCCCCACATCCATGAAATAATTCTAATTATTCACAAGATCAGAATCTTAGAGAAGTGACATTGTACACCAAAAAAAAGGCAATGGTAAGACAAATAACAGTGTGTAAAAAGTATCAGGTGACAAAGGAAAATGACAAAAGGCTTTCAAATTTGACTATATCAGAGTATCTGTAGCACTTTAAAAAATATATTACTAGGGGTGGGTGGGAAACAAGGGTCTCTGGTAAGGGGCGCACTGGTGGGGACGGTGTTGGAATATTGAGTACTTAAAAGAACTGTACTGTGAACAACTTTGCAAATCACAGTTTAAAACAAGTTACAAAAATATCATAAAGATAACTGTGACAGAAGAATAAGTAGCTAATTTTGAGGACAGGATTAGCGATAATCTAAAAGGTTGTCACATTTCTACAAAGACAGGCAGGAAAATAACATTTGATATGGCAACTGGAAAGTCAACCTTTCAGGAATATGGACAAATAGCTGGACTGTGTTCTGAAGCTCTGGGTGTAAGTGGGAAGAGAATGTGGTGTCAGAGGCTGGAGAGACAGTAACGTAAGCAGGGAGCACGCCTGCAGCCAGCTGGCTTGATTGGATTTGATTTCAGCTGGCTTGGTTTGATTTCCCAATGTCCCATGCACCCCATGTAGTCCGCTAAGCACAGCCACCTGAGTCAGGTGTAAACCTTGAACATCTCCAGGTATGACCGCAAAATAAAACAGACAAGCAAACAAACAAAACAAAACAAAAATTGAGCTGTTCTTAGGAGGAATCTAAACAAGAAGAAAAAAGCATATGACAAATTAGAACCCCAATTAGAACTACCCAACTGCTATACACTGAAGCTCCGGCTGGAGAACACTCTGCCTTCTGGAAAAAACAGAATTTCCTCTGGTATAGGTGAGCCAGTGAAAGACTAATTTAACTTTTATATGGATTTTTTTTTTTCCTTTTCTGCAAGATTTTATAGTTCTAGATACCCAGTTATTTTTCCAAGTCCTTGTAAAAATAGAATTTTTGGTGGAGAAATCAAATCCTAGTCTTAGTTTTACTCCTTTACAGAGATGATAAATCTTTTACCATATGGCAACCTAGAGGATTTTCTCTGGGCCTCTAGTTTTCCTGTTTTGTTATGATCTATCTTGGAACAGAATTATTTATATTATACTATTTGATTCCTACTAACCCCTGAATGGAGTTTGATTTCTTTCACCAAGTCTAAAATATTCTCAACCATCCAGTCAAATACTGGTTTTGCCCCATTGTGTTTTACTCTGTTAGTACAACTGAGTCAGAACTGCAAAGTACCACTCACATCTTCATGGTGATAGTACAAGAGTGTTCCACAGAGCAATCACCAGTTCACTAATTCTTCAGATGTGTCTTATATGTTGCTCAAATTATCTAGTGAGTCTTAACTTTATTTTTTTTTTTTCATGTTAGGGCTTGGGTTCCTAATCAGTGGTGCTCAGGACTTACTTCTGGCTTTGCATTATGCGACCCTATGGGGTGCCAGGGAGCAACCCTGCCGGCTGTGTGCAAGCAAATGTCCTACTCACCGTACTATCTCCCCTAGCCCCTTGAATTATTTAACTTGATCTGTTTCGCTTTTAGAGTTCTAAAGTTAATTTTGCTACTTGTCATTCTTAGTTTTCTACCAAAATTCTCAAACTTGCTTTTAGTTCCTCAAAAATATTCAGAGTTATTATAAAGATTCAGTTTTTAAGTTTTCCCATCAGGATATTACCTAATTTTTTTTCTTACAATTTTAACATTTTCTGTTGATGAAACTGATCTGAGTACTAGACAATATAAAATAAACAGAGGAAATATTCATACTTCTAGATAACATTATCTTCTAATTATTTTTCCTCTGGCAAGTTTAAAGCCACTTGCAGTACTAGATCATTTTTATCTAATGAATTTTGAAATGCTCTGGAACTGAGATTCAGAAACTAGGAAACCCAGCTATTTTCATTTCTCAGTTGATACTAAATTCTAGTTCTTTACACTTCTAACAAAGTCTGATATATTTACTAGGGTTCTGCATCTGATTCCAAACTCAGCTTAATTTTTTTTAATACTTTTTGATTTGTCTCTAGGATAAAACCAGCTGTTTTCTCAGAATTTAGCCTCACAATAGTTAGGTTCAAATGACAACTGATATTATTTTTGTTCCTTTTTTTTTTTTTGCTGGGATTATGGTCCAGTGATGAACAGGTAAATAATTTAAAATAACCTGGCATAGCCCAATGTGTTATTTCCCATAGTAGACGTCATTGTGACCATAAATTATTTTACAGATCATATCAATCATATCACTGTTCAAGTCCTGAACTCTTTAAAAAATCAGTCATGCTGTCAACAAATTCCTTTAAATAGTTGGTAAAAAGTAATTGCTACTTTCGCCTAAATTGTGCTGTGTGTAATACACATTAAAAACAAATATCCTGGGGCCTCAAATGTGGTCCAAATGGCAGTATAAGAAACTTGAATACGCAAGGCGCTGGGTATGAAAAAGCACGACCTGGTGTGACCACAACAAATGAAAATCACTTAATCCAAAGCTACCAAGAGAATTCTGAAAATTACTTAGAAAACAGTTCGATTAAATTTTTTTTAATGATAGATCGCTAATGGCAGATGAGAATTCAAACAATGCATGGGAAACAAAGAGAACCAAATGGGGATATAAACTATAAGAGAAAATATTGAAGACAAGACAAATTGTTGAAGAAAAGACAATGCCTTGATGCATTTTTAAAAACTGAAATCAAATGCCTTGATTCTTTTTTTTCTTTTTTTTCTTTTTGCTTTTTGGGTCACACCCGCGATGCTCAGGGGTTTCTCCTGGCTCTGCACTCAGGAATTACTCCTGATGGTGCTTCGGGGGACCATATGGGATGCCAGAGATCGAACCCAGGCCGGCCGGACAGGCCGCGCAAAGTGCAAACGCCTAGCCGTTGGGCTATCACTCCGGCCCCAATCTTGATGCATTTTTTAAAAGCTGAAATCATTTCAAATAATTTTCAAGGTGAAGCCATAACTGAAGCTGTGGCAAGATAAAGGACTGAAGTGTGTTGCCAGCGCAGCGGCTCAACACCGAGATAACGCTCTTCACGTGGCGGGCCCGGTTTAATCTTCAGCCCCATGTGCTCTCCTAAGGCCGCCAGGATGGCCAAGGAAAGAGCAGTAACAGGTGTGCCCCAGGCCTAATAAAAGATAAATGCTTGCAAACACATTAGTGTAGTCTATCTGTCCTTCCCAGATCACAGGACCCACTAACTTAATTTCAGCTCATTTCAGTTATAGTCAAAGACTAAGTTTCCTACCTCATCTGGAAAATTCAGTCACAGTGTATGTCAGGGTAGACAGCCACAATAAAATTCAGTTATGAACTGATTTCAGCACAAACCTGTAAACTGATACCCAATCAATATTTGTCCCCAACCGCCCTTCTCTGTATGTACTTTGGAAATTGGCAACAGTGCTGAAACCACAAAGAACTCAAATGCAGTTTGGACTTGAGTGAGACAAATCTTCCTTGGTAAAGGTCTCAGACAAAAACTGGAGCTGCTCTATCTGGGCACACAGAACCCAGTGCTGATAAGACGTTGAAGCATTTGGCAAGAAACTAGAAAGGTGCATGTTTGTGTTTGTGTGTGTGTGTGTGTGTAGAGGGGGGAATGGGGCATTTGACAACAACAAGAAAAGTGTGGGAGTCTCAGAAAAATCACTGTAGGGACCATAGACATTACAGCAGATAGGGCACTTGCCTTGCAAACGACAAATGACCAGTTTCAATACACAGCACCGCATATGGTCCTTCAAGCATTGCCAGGGTGATTCCTGAGTGCCGAGCCTAGAGTAACTCCTGAGCACTGCAAGATGTGGCCCCAAAAACTAAATAATAATAATAAAATAAAATAAATCACTGAAATATATACGTGCCATGGAAAATGCAAACCCCAGCTATTGGTCATTTTGTTTCCTTTTTATTTACTTTATTTAAACACCATGATTCACAACGTCCGAATCTTTTCACAATACAATTGTTAGAAACATATACTGTTCAACACCAGTGTGCTCCCCCGACCACCAAAGACCTTCATTTCCCACCCATCCCCCAACCCCTTGCCTCTTCCTCCAGCTGGCACCAATCATATTGACCACTACAGCCCATTTATGAGAATGGTACTGATAAAGTCATGACTTTTGTCTGGGGTGTTATGTGAGAATCTGACCCATTTGTGATCTTGCATTCAATGTCTGAATTTCTAGAACATACTGGGTTTCTAGTAGTCAACCCCAAACTCACCTCTACTGCACCTTTGGACAACACTTACTTAATATTGTTCTCAACCTCTGTTTAAGCCTATCCTAAGCATACACTGAATAATCTATTCTATATTGTTTGTTGGAGTTAATTTCTTAATTACTCCACCCAGCAGACCAGACTATCACAGCCCAGATCATCGACAGCCACCCTGCAGCAGTTTTTTTTCCAATCCGGCCCAGGTATGCTGAACCAGAGACTCTCAGACATGGGGCAGAGCTGCTACTTGCTCTCCCTGTGCCCAGCTGCTCATGAGGCGTCCAGGAGGCATGGCGGGTTCTAGCCCTGGCCTGCCACCCCAGCAGAGCCTCACAACAAGCCAGAAACCTCCCCTACTCCATGAGACCCGCCATTTTCCACATCCGGTCTTCCCTCTCGTCACAACTCCACCCAGAAGACCAGACTATCACAGCCCAGATCATCGACAGCCACCCTGCAGCAGTTTTTTTTTTCCAATCCGGCCCAGGTATGCTGAACCAGAGACTCTCAGACATGGGGGCAGAGCTGCTACTTGCTCTCCCTGTGCCCAGCTGCTCATGAGGCGCCTGGGAGGCATGGCAGGTTCTAACCTTGGCCTGCCACCCCAGCAGAGCCTCACAACAAACCAGACAACCCTCCCCTACTCCATGGGGCCCGCCATTTTCCACATCCGGACTTCCCTCTCGTCACAACTCCACCCAGCAGACCAGACTATCACAGCCCGGCTCACTAGCGGCTGCGTGATTCATCAATAAATGCTTTATTTAGAGGTGACTACAACAGTATGCCACCCGCACGGCAAGCCTGGCAAGCTGCTCGTGTAGTATTTGATATGCCAAATACCAGTAACATTTATATTAGGTCATTCTGGTGACCTTTATGTTCCTGGAGCAAGAAGATGCCTTTGGGTTCTACTAGCATGAGACAGGACATATGGAGATATTACTGGTGCCCGCTCTAGGAAATAGATGATTAACGGGAAGATAGTGATAGTGAATTTCTAAATATTGTAGAGGAATATATTCTTAGAATAATGAAGACTACTAAATCTCACAATGGACCCACTGGACCATTTGAGCCCGCTAAACCTGTGACCGATGAAATTAAAGAGGTAAAGACTAGTTATTTATCTCAGCCATAAGGCATGTCACTGAAAATAAAAGGGAACAGAAGAAATAACTACAGCTGGCTAGAAATACCTTTAAGAGCAAAACTCTGACTTGAAAGCTTTTAATGTTTTTTTCACTACCAGTATAAGCCTTTTATTGGTAGAGGATTTTTTGTTTTCCTCTTTTGAATCATGTGCTTTCGTTGTTGACAAAAATTAAAAAAGATAAAATTATGGGCTGGAGAGATAGTCAAGCGGGGAGGGTGTTTGCTTTGCATGTGGCTGACCCAGCTTCGATACCTGGTATCCCATATGGTCCCCAAAAACTGCCAGTAATAATTCCTGAGTGCAGAGCCAGGAGTAACCCTGTGCATTGCTGGGTGTGACCCAAAAAAAGGAAAAAAAGATACAATTATGTGACTAAACATGCTAAATGACATTCTGAATTTTCCAAAAATTTAGAGCATCTTTTCTATCTCATGATCATTAGGGTATGATAAGCATTGGAACTCTTTGATTTTATCCTTATTAATAAATGCTCTATTTCTAAATTTACTTGTACCTAAAAGGACTCCCCCATCATATAAGATTGTGTATACTGTTTATATATTTTAGTATAAAAGAAACAACGATTCTCTATATTTTTATATCTGACGTGATAAGCACTGGACTAGAGACTGCTGGTTGGAAACCCGCTGACCTTGAAAATGTAGACCCGGCTCTCAAACACTTGCACTTCATATGGCTTTTGAGTAGGTTATCACTATACACTTCCACCAACCAATCCACACATCCACAGGACTACTCTGCCAAACTAAAAACTTTGAGCACTTGCTTCTGAAACTGTTAAAGGTATTCAAATGGGAAATGTAAGTGCATCATGAGAATCTATAGATCACTTAAATTTGGAACCTTAAACTAAAGAAAGGAGAGAAAATATACTTATAAATAACCTCGTTCAATGATACTCTAGTGGAGAAAGATATCCTAATCAGTAGAAGATTAGGATAGCAAAACAATAATACCTGGAGAATTCACAACACTTTATGTCACCTCTCGATAGGTTAACTAAAGCTAACCAGAAACAGAACAAAGTACTGATTAGTACTGATTAGTACTTTGTACACAAGTTCCAACAGAGCAAGATAAAAATTGTAATGAGTAGAAAGATGGCTGATACCCAGCCTAGAGAGAACCTAAAACAACTGGCATCTAAAGGATTAGCCAGTGGCCAGACCCACTGGTTAGTACAGTGGGTAGGGTGCTTGTTTGCATAGGGCTGACCTAGATTCAATCCCCAGCATCACATCTGGTTCCCCAACCACAGCTAGGAGTTGCTAGGAGTAATTCCAGGATGCAGAGTCCTGAGTATCACCATGTGTAACCCAAAAGTCAATCAATCAATCAATAGATGAATAAATAAATGTCATTATCTCTATAATCTCTTAATTTATAAGACCTGTTTTATTCACATTTTTTATTACAAAGCAGCAGTCTCCATATTTAAAAAGGAAAAGAATAACAAGTGTTTCTTTTGTATCCTATTTCCCAACCTATAACCTAGTTAAAGGTTACAGTATCAATAAACTTAGCACTAATGAGGGACCAGCTAAAAGTTAGAACAGGTTTAGAGCAATAGTACAACAGGTAGGGCGATACTACAACAGGTAGCGCCTTGCATATGGCTAACTTGCGTTTGATCCCTGGCATCCCATATGGTTCCCCAGCACCTCCGAAAATAATTTATGAGCGTAAAGTCAGAAGCAAGTCTTAAGCATCGCTGGGTGTAAGCCTTCCCCCAACAAAAAGAAATACTTAAAACAATTACTAATAGACTAAAGACACTAATAGCAAAACTACTAGTAATAGCTGGAGATTTTCACAACACTTTATGTTATCTCTTGATAGATTAACTAAAGCTCAGTAAGGAAATACTTTATTTAAGGAAGGAAATGGAAGATATAGGGTTAGTATGTATATATGTAGATAGACAGATAGACAGACAGACACAAAGATAAATAGATACATATATGGCTTCATAACCCCCAAAAGCTGAGCTCACTACTGAACAACCAGTAGCACAGAGAGAAAATCAAAGAGGAAATAAAAAAAAAATTCCTGGAAACAAACAAGAATGAGGACCTGTGGTCCAGAACTTGTGGGCACAACAAAAGCAGTGTTAAGAGCATTAGTCAGGAAGAAATGGCCTACACAAATAACTTCACGGCTTGAAATAACAGAAAATGACCAATGAAAGGAGCCCAAACCAGGTAGGAGGAAGAAAATAATAAAACTAAACAGAATTATAAGCGCTAGAATCCCAAAAACCAATCTGAAAGATCAATGCAACCAAGAGGAGGTTCTTTGAGAAAATAAACCAGATTGATAAACCACTAGCAAGAGTCACAAAGGAATGGAGAGAATCCTAGTAAGCCAAATAAGAACAGGAGGACATGACAACAGAAAGTACAGAAATTCTGGGGCCGGTGCAATAGCATAGCGGGGAGGGCACTGGCCTTGCATGCGCCGACCAGGATTCAGCAATTCCTAAGCGAAGAGCCAGGAGTAACCCGAGTGCTGCCAGGTGTGACCCCCACCAAAGAAAAAGCAAACCAGAAATTCAAAGTATCTGAGATTACACTGAGAATATTTATGCCATGAAACTAGATAACTTTGAAGAAATGAATAAATTTCTGTATTCTTATAACCTCCCAAGGCTGAACCAAGATGATTTTTTTTAATATTTTATTATACTAAGGTGAGATATACAATTATAAAGATGTTCATGTTTGGGTTTTGGTCATACAGCTGAACCAAGATGATTTGATAGGCATACCCGAACAGACCTCTCACCATCAAGGAAACTGAAATTGCAATCAAAAGTCTTCCCCCAGACAAAAGCCCAGGTCTAGATGGATTCACTAGGCAATTCTTTAAAACCTATAAAGAGGTAGCTACTGCCAATCCATTTGGGGATTTTCCAGAAACACCCCAAATAGTTTCTAGGAGGCAAATAAAACCCTGAAACTAACAGCAGACATAGACCAACGAGAGAGAAATAGAGAATTCCTGATGAACACAGATGCAAAGATCCTCAACAAAACTAGCAAATAGAGTCCAATGACTCATCAAAAAAATCACATACCAGGGCCGGAGCAATAACCCAGTGGGTAGGGCATTTGCCTTGCACGCAGCCGGCCCATGCCGGCCAGGGTTCGATCCCCGGCATCCCATATGGTCCCCGAGCACCGCCAGGAGTAATTCCTAAGTGAAGATCCAGGAGAAACCCCTGACTGAACATTGCCGGGTGTGACCCAAAAAGAAAAAAAAAAATCACATACCATGCCCAAGTAGGATTCATCCAAGGGATGCAAGGATGATTTAACATTCACAAGTTATAATACACCAAATTGATAAAAAAAAAATATATTAACCAAATGATCATATCGATAGACACAGAGAAAGCATTTGACAGGATTTAGCACCTATGCACAATAAAAACTCTCAACAAAATGGGAGTTGAAGGAACTTTCCTTAGTATCAGCAAAACCAATCTCCCTCAAGTTCACAGAAAGCACTGGTCTCAAAGGGGAAAAACTAAAGCCTTCCCTCTAAGATCAGGCAAAAAACAAGGCAAAAAAAAAAAAAAAAACACTCTCACCTCTTCTAATCAATATAGTACTGGAAGCACTTGCCATAGTACTTTAGGCAAGAAAAAGATATCCAGAGCATCCAGATAAGAATGAAAGCCATCTATTTTAAGCCCAGGTATGCCTGATCCAGCGACTCAGAGGCACGGGTAGAGCTACTACTGGCTTTCCCCTCTCCCAGCAGACCATGAGATGCCTAGGAGGAAAGTCAGTTTCTAGCCCTGGCCCGTCATCCCAGCAGAGCCTCGCAAGAAGCCCCACACCATGAGGGCTGCCATTTTCAACATCCGGACTCCCCAGCTCGCCAGAGCAACACCTAGCAGAAAAGCTGATCTTTCATCAATACATGCACAAGATGTGAGGCTACTACAAGAGTAACCCACCCGCATGGCAGAGCCTGGCAAGCTACCCGTGTCGCATTTGATATGCCAAGAACCAGTAACATTCCCATGACCCGAAGGGATGGTTTGAGGCTCTTCAAGTTCCTGGAGCAAGCAACTGCCCTTGGGCTACACTAGCATGAGACAGGACTTATGGAGATGTTACTGGTGTCCACTCGAGCAAATCGATGAACAACAGGAAGACAAGTGATACAGGTGATCCAGATGGGAAGGAAAGACGTCAAGTATCACTATTTACAAATAACACAATACTATCCTTAGAAAATCCTAAAGACTCTACAGAAAAGCTCCTAGAAACAATGGGTGTGTATAGTAAAGTGGCAGGTTATAAAATCAATACCCAAAATCCAATGGCTTTTCTATATGCAAATAATGAAAGAGAAGAAAGAGATATTTAGAATAGAATTCCATTCACAACTGCACCTCAGAAAATCAAGTACCTCGAATCAGCTTAACTAAAGGACCTGTACAAGGGAAATTACAAAACATGTGGGATATAATGAAATACAGAAAATCATGAATTTCCAAAGGCAACAAAAACTGAGAACTGGATTTCAGCTTGAAGCTTATCATCCCAGCAAGCCAAGGGGATGGAGCATGATGGGGTGGGGGACACTGGGATGGTGGAAGCAGACCCCTCGGTGGAGAGCGTGATGGGGTGGGGGACACTGGGATGGTGGGAAGCAGACCCTCGGCGGAGAGCGTGATGTTGGGGCATTTTCTGTATGAAATCTATTACCAGCAGTATTGTGAATAACTGGTGCCTATATTAAAATCTTAAATAAAATATATCTATAACACTTTAATAAATAATGATCTATATTATTATCTCTAATAATAATATCTGCAAGTCTTATGAATAATATCTGCAAGCACATACAAATAAATCCAACCTCACACATAAAACAGTTCTGGTTTTATTTCTTGCTCATGGGCTTCTATAAATTCATAGGTAGTAAATTTTTAAGATATTCTCAATCTTCTTGAAAAAAACTCCTAAAAGCAGACAAAGGAAAATAATTGCACATAAGTAAAGACAGAGGTAGAGCTCTGGAGTTTCTGGAAGTAAGGACAGAAGTAATTGGAGAAGACAATAATTTAATTTCAAATTTAATTTAATTCATCAGATGGAAAGACATATTAAAACCTTCCTCACATTTATATTTAAAGCATACGACTTAAATAAAACCACTGCTGTTATGTCTACGGCTATGTGAGGGTTCTTACCTGAATTACGGCACTAAACCAGCAAGTATTGCCGACGTTCTTTAGCCCCACAGGAGCTTTGTCCTGTCTCTGCCTATCGTAAGGGTTTTCGAGAATCCCTCCAAACTTCCATAGGTGTCCTCTTCAAACATGCTTTGTTTTCTGCTATGCTGGCTTCAAGAACCCTTAAGAAATGGGGGGAGAAAATGACAAATAGCTATTCATCTAGTGTTTTCTACAATATGGTATACCATAAACTATTGACTTCAATTCAATTACGTAAGTTCTTAATAAGTAACTGAGAAAGTAATATTTAAAACCAGGTTTACTAAAGTAGATATTAATGTTTGGTTTATAGCAGTGGCAGTGCCAACAAGGTAAAAACTCAAAGTGTTTATATACTTCTTTTACTTATATCTCAGCCAATTATGATTAGTATTAGGAATAGAGAACGACAGTAAGTGTTCTGAGTAGTCACTGTCTGCTTTTGTTTTCGTGGCACATCCTGCTGTGTGCTCAGGGCTTACTTCTGGCTCTGTGCTCAGGGATCACTCCAGGCACAGCTTGGGGAACCATATGCGGTGCTGGAAATCAAACAGAAGTTGGCTGCACGCCAGGGAAATGCCTAAACCACAGAATATCTCTCCAACCCCCTAAATTACTGAATTAAAGTATGTATGATACAATGTAAAACATGTTTTTATAACAATTGTTTTGAACTACCAAGAAAATAACACTGAACAAATTGTGCTTTTATGCCACTGATATATTATTTTTACTTTCAATTTTGTTAATGGAAAAACAAAGTATATTATTTTTACTTTCAATTAAAAAAATAAAATGCAAGTACTTATCTAAACTACAGAGGCAACAGTATTATAAGCAGAAGACCCAAACTACAACAATCGAACTTAAAACTGTCTACACAAGATTGGATGGGAAAGTACAATAGAAGCTAGCTAGCCTTCAAACAAAAAACATGCACACAGAAGGCTTGACTTGTAGCAACAGCTTAGCAAACCCTCACACAAGGACTTCATGTCCCAAGGGTGAAGTACAATTGTCACCAATTTTCTTTTAATGAAGTACTTTTTGATCATTCCATTAGCCATTTAGTGGTAACAAGCAATATAAAATAAAGTATAGTTGGTCTGTTCTGAAGGTCTGAAGGGTGGCTGAGTAAACGAAGACAATGGAAGGAAGGTGATGGTAGTGGTGGGATTAATTTTGGAATATTGAGTACCTGTAACAAATCATCAGGAATAACTCTGTGAATCTTGGTGTTTAAATAAAGTGAAAAAAGTTGTGTCTAAAAATAGAGGCAGGGGCCGGAGTGATAGTCCAGCGGGTAGGGCGTTTGCCTTGCACGGGGCCTACCGGGTTCAATCCCCGCATCCCATATGGTCCCCTGAACACCGCCAGGAGTAATTCCTGAGTGCAGAGCTAGGAATAATCCCTGAGCATTGTGACCCAAAAAAGCAAAAATAAATAAATAAATGAATGAATGAATGAATGAATGAATGAATGAATAGATGGATGGATGGATGGATGGATGGATGAATGAAAAAAATGAGTTGCTGGTCTTCCACCACCCAGCCATCCTCAAAAAATAAATAAATAAATAAATAAATAAATAAATAAATAAATAAATAAATAAATAAATAAATAAATGAAAGAATGAATGAATGAATGAATGAATGAATGAAGAAAGAAAGAAAGAAAGAAAGAGAGAGAGAGAGGGAGGGAGAGAGGGAGGGAGGGAGAGGGAGGGAGGGGGAGGAGGGAGGGGGAGGGAGGGAGGAAAGGAAGGAAGGAAGGAAGGAAGGAAGGAAGGAAGGAAGGAAGGAGGAAGGAAGGAAAGAGAGAGAAAGGAAGGAAGGAAGGAAGGAAGGAAGGAAGGAAGGAAGGAAGGAAGGAAGGAAGGAAGGAAGGAAGGAAGGAAGGAAGGAAGGAAGGAAGGAAGGAAGGAAGGAAGGAAGGAAGGAAGGAAGGAAGGAAGGAAGGAAGAAAGAAAGAAAGAAAGAAAGAAAGAAAGAAAGAAAGAAAGAAAGAAAGAAAGAAAGAAAGAAAGAAAGAAAGAAAGAAAGAAAGAAAGAAAGAAAGAAAGAAAGAGGCAGGCTAGAGGGGTGGGAGTAAAACTGGAGACACTGGTGTAGGGAAGGTGCCTCTGGGGCCGGAGCACTAGTGTTTGAATGCTGTGTGGCTGAAACTCAACTAGGGGGTAACTATGTGAATCACAGAGCCTTACAATAAAATATTTTTTAAAGTGATAAAAACAAAAGTAGAAAAAAGTAAGATGAATGCTAGAAATTGATAATTTTATGATAATTAAATAAAGGAAGAACAGACTAGTAAGTTCACTTTTTCACCCAAAAGCTTCCCTTGGCAGAAACTAGTAAAAGAAATATCTACATATAGGACAGTACTCCGCGTTCTTAAATATACTCATCATGACAAGAGCAAGGCTGCTTTACTGTTGTTTCTCTTGCTCTTAAGTATGCAGTAACGTGTTGGTAAACTAACCAAGTAAATGCCTGCTCATGTGTTTTATTCTAAATAAGAATAAATAGTACTGAGATATCTTAACTCATTTTGTGTTAAGTATAAAAACCTCAATAGATGAGTTTTGACCTTTGAGGAAATATCATTTGTCTCACACCATCTTCGTTCTAAAGATTTTAACCTCTAAACACTTCAAGTAACAAGCGGTGCTTCTTGATTATGGAGGAAGAAGTAAATTATCCTATCACTAACAACAGCATTTACAATATGATACAAGATACATTGTAAGAGGATTCCAAACTACCCTTGCTTAAAATATCACATGAATATGGGACAAGCTTTGAATAAATAAAATCATATAATAACTGAATTGGTTATCGAAGCCCTTGCCAAACAGGGCGTTCAAACCCAATACATCAAGATCCTTTGTGAGCTGTATGACGGATTCACCACCAGGATCTCACCATTCTACAAGGGAAGTGATCACTGATGTCAAAAGAGGGGTTCAACAGGGTGATACCATTTCACCAAAACTCTTCAGCATCAAACATCATGCGACAATTAGAATGCAAAGGAATGAGAGTGAAGATAGATGGTCGGCAACTACACCACCTCTGCTTCGCTGATGACAAAGTTTTAATAACACCAAACATTAGCCAAGCGGCACAACTGCTGGCTGACTTTGACTGAGAATGTGGAAAGATAGGTCTACAGCTGAATCTAAAGAAAACCACGTTTATGAAGAATGAACTAGTTCCAGAGGCCCCCCCATTCACTTTCCATGGAACAGACATCTCTGAATGCAGCAGTTATGTGTACCTAGGTTGAGAAGTCAACATGATGAAGGACCTAAAACCTGAGCTGCGCAGGCATGGAATGCCTTCAAAGGCATTGAAGAAATAGCTAAAAAGGACAAAAGAACCTCCGGTTCCGGGCACATCTCTTTGACTCCACCATTCTCCCTGCATTAACATATGCCTCAGAGACCTGTGCCCTACGAAAGCAGGATGAGAATGCTATTCGGGTCTCCCAGAGAGGAATCAAAAGATCTATGCTTGGAATATCACACCTCACTCAAGTGAGAGAAGGAATCCGGAGTTCTGACCTCCGTCGCTATTCCAGAATCAGGGACGCTGTCTCATTTGCCAAGGCATAAAAAATCAAATGGGCTGGACATGTAATGCGATTTGGAGACGACCGCTGGACCAGAGCCATTACCGACTGGATCCCACTGGATGTCAAAAGATCACGTGGCCGCCCACCTACAAGATGGTCAGACTTCCATGTCAAGACTCTGAAGGAACGGTTTGAGGCTCTTCATATTCCTGAATTAACCAGATGCCATTGGGCTACATTGGCACGTGACAGTGTCCAATGGAAATGTTACTGGTGCCCGCTTGAGCAAATCGATGAATAACGGGATTCAAGTGATTCAAGTGATCAATAAAAAGAAAGCTGGTAATAGCAAATATGTTAGCTAGGTTGTCAAGACCAAAGTAAATGCACTTATTTAGAAGTTTATACTTATCATTTTCAAGAGTGACTTAACATCACCAACAGTATTCATTGCCCAAAAAGAGTCAACTCTTATGTACAACCTCTGTCTTGAAGCTAATTTTTCACCCTTTTTGGATTTTTTTGGGGGTGGTGATACCCAGAGATGCTCAGGAGGTACTCCTGGCTCTGCACTCAGGAATTACTCCTCGTGGTGCTCAGGGGGCCATAGGGGGCTGAACCCCGGTCAGCCACATGTAAGGCAAATGCCCAACCTCGTGCTATGGCTCCATCCCCTATTTTCTTAAACAAAAAACTTGAGCCTCTTTAAAGATACTTATTTTCTTAAAATAGATCCAATATGTAAAAACTTTTAAAATGTCAAAGGTAATTAATAACCAGGTGAAACAATCTCAGGGTTAGATTGGATAAAGCTAGATCTCTAGCTCCCCTGGAGGGTCAGCAGCCCAAGTCACGTTACAACCTTGTCTACACCGAGAAAAGGGTACTAAACGGCTTGCACAAAACTCACTTCAGTGACACGGTAAAAACATCAGTGAAAGTATGGATTGTTTTAAGGTTTGGTTTATTCTAATATTTCTTTAACCACACCATAAACTAGAATTACATTTAAGAGTGAGAGTGAAAAAAATGTCGTGACTTTGCAGTCTCCTTGATTGAGCATTTTTAACATTCATTTTCATATCACCAGAGTTTTCAACATGCTTCAGTAATCCTGCTACCACCTAGCTCCCGAGGAACTCTGTAAACACATTTATCATACCGCACCAAAAATAGTAATCCGCCAGTCCCTCCATCAGCATCTGGAGAGAGAAACACGATGCGGTTTCATCCCTAAAACATGCATGATAAATAGCGGGCGCTAACCGAGTGCTTTTTTTTTAAATGAATAATCAAGATAGTTAATGCTGCTACTTTAACAGAGGCCCAAACTGTGTATTTTACTATTGTTTAAGATAAATATAAAGATAATGTTGAAAACATTTCCCTTCATTCTGAGTACACCTTATACTCACAGGAGAGCAGCATATAATTTAAACTGTACAGATTATAGAGGTGAGAAGGGGAACGAACAAGACATAAAGGGGTGTTGGAGGTGGCGAGGAGAGAGAAAGAAAGAGGTGGAAAGTAAACCAGAAAAAAAGGGGGTGAACCATAATTTCCTTAAATCAATCTTGATTTCCCTATACAACATTTGCATTTTTAAATGAGATCACACTAAACACCTAAATTAATAAGAATTGACTTATTTTACAATATCCAGGTCTAATTCTTGAACTAGCATAATTTCCAATTATTTTCTTATTTATTAATTAACAGTGTCTAATAATTTTATTCTTGGCAGTTCTTGCACATTTATTACGTTTGAATCCTGGCCCTTTTGGGAGGGGAATGAAGGCCAGGGGCTAAGCATCTGCTGCTTAGGGCTGACTCCTGGCCCTGCACTCAGAGGTCACTACAGGCAGGGCTAAGGGGAAGATACATAGTGTGTAGGACTGAACATGGGTCATTTGTGTACATTGCAAGTGCCTTAGCCATTGTGTTACCTCTCTGGCCAATACGCAATAAATGAAGTTTAAATTTTGTTTTGGGATTATGGTTATTGTTGCTCGGGGCTCAAGACCTGACAGTTCATGCTTAACCAGGCAATGCAGTCATTCTCGGGAGGGTAGGCATGAGATTCACAATTTATCTCTAGAGCTAATTCCCAAGCCCAACATTTCTTACATGCTACAAATGGTAAGACTTCATACATTCTTCATGTATCATTTCTGTATATTATCACTATCACACTATCACTATCTTCCCGTTCATCATCTATTGTGTTGAGCAGTCACCAGTAATATCTCCATAAGTCCTGTCTCATGCTAGTAGAGCCCAAGGGCATCTGCTTGCTCCAGGAACATAAAGAACCTCAAACCATTATATTAGGTCATGGGAATGACCTAATATCATTGTTACTGGTATTTGGCATATCAAATACGACACGGGCAGCTTGCCAGGCTTGCAATGCGGGTGGCATACTCTTGTAGTCACCTCTAAATACAGCACGTATTGATGAACTGTGCGGTCGCAGCAATAGGGGCCGGAGCAATAGCCCAGCGAGAAGGGCGTTTGCTTTGCACACAGCCGGCCCATGCCAGCCCAGGTTTGATCCCGGCATCCCATATGGTCCCCTGAGCACTGCCAGGAGTGATTCCTGAGTGCAGAGCCAAGACAAACCCCTGAGCATTGCCGGTGTGACCCGAAAAAAAAAATGTTGCAGGTGATTTGGGGGCTGAGGGAGGAAACAGCTTGGTAACAGCCCTTCTGATGCTGGACCCATCTCACATCTGTACTAAGTGGTCTCTGGTGTCCAATCAGCCCAGTTAGGCAGCTATCAAGCTGCACCTGAGATTCATCTGATCTTCACAGTGCAGGACATTCATCTGATCTTCACAGTGCACCAGTATATTATCAATATAGCTAAAACCATTTTTAAAATGTGCATCTCAATGAAACATATACATGTGTATACAGAGACATACACATATAGATAGGGATCTCCATATGACCACCACAAATAACAGGATATAGGAAATCTCCATTCTTACACCAGTTTTCCGTCAAGTTTCCACTTCCTCCTCAAAAGCATCACCATCCTGATTTCTAGCAATGTAATTAGTTTTACCTCCTCTTAAGAATGATATAAATGAAATCACACTAAAGTTCGTAGTGTTTTTGCATTGGTTCTAGAAGTAAACAAATTACTTTTAGGATAGCCTCACAACTATGAAAGCAATCAGGAAAATGTTTTCAATTTTAATGTTTAGTACATTTGTTGGTATAAATATGCCATGAATTTTAAAGCTTTTCCATTACTGGGCATATCTGGCTATTTACAACTAATTTATTGTGGCTCTTTGTCCTTTCCTGAAGGATCAATACCTACAACCGAAAATGCTGAGTGTTAATCTATTAATAATTTATTAAAAATTACTGATTTTTCATAATGTCTATAGTATTATACATTAAACACAACTTGTTAAGTTCAGCTGTTCTACGTGCTCAGCAGTGCTGGCTATTTGTTTTAACCATTGCAATACATATACATTGGTGTGCAATGCAAAGACTCATCGAAGTTTGTACCATCCAGATCATCATCAGACCCATTGTGTCAAACATCCACGATCATCTACAGGATACTGTGAAGTGGCGCTCTCGGATACAGAGCGTATAAATTACACATCACTCATGAGACTCCTGCCGAAATTGATGTATTTCTCTTACGTTGAGGAAGCCCACACTGCATGGAGTGTGGCTCTTTGCAGACTGACTACATCAAACCTTTGATGTAGTCAAAGGTAATGCCTTTGAGCATTACCAGTACTGACTCAATATTTTGATTTTTCAACTTACAGTATTGCTATCGGAGCCTGCATAGCTATTTCTGACCACATCACTCTGGCCCTTGAAACTCATTTGTATCCTATTTTCAACTTTTCCTGAACACTTGTAATATGACAAGATGCACCTTTCATCTAACACACCACTCAAAACAGTGCTGATAAAACACTCAACAGACTAGACATTCTAAGCTCCCTAGCATACCGTCAGTACCTGGTAATGCTGAGTTTTGCAAATATTTACAGATCAGCTTAAAACAGCGTGTAACTGTTTTCCTCACCTCCCTGTCCAGTCCTTCCTTTAAATAAATAAATAAAAACATTTTAATTTTTTATTTTCGATACACAATATTGTTTTGAAAACCTGACAGCAAAACTTTATTCTACTCCAAGAGTACAATTATACTGAGGCCGGAGTGAGAGCCCAGCATGTAGGGCATTTGCCTTGCATGGGGCCAACCTGGGTTTGATCCCCAGCATCCCGTATGGTCCCCTAAGCACTGCCAGGAGTAATTCCTGAGTGCAGAGCCAGGGGTAACTCCTGAGCATTGCCGGGTGTGACCCAAAGAGAAAAACAAAAAAAAAAAAAAAGTACAAGTATACTACAATATATGCAGTGCATATTTTCAATTTAACATTATTAAAGACTACAAAGCCACCTTATCCTTTAGCAGCTACTTGAAATGTTATTGCATGATTTCCTGTGACTTGATATATCAGTTTAAAATCACACAATACAATCACATACTAAAATAAAATGTTGTCATTTAAGCCAATGCTGCAATGAAAATCCTTGATACAATATATTTTCCATCTTGCTAATTCCTTAGTACAATTCTAAAAGAATAGGTAAGTGTTTAAAATTCTGGAGCACAATACCAAATAGCCTTTGCAATTTATATGTGCCAGGTTCAGCCAAATTTGTTTTTCTTAACAAAAGTACACAACACTGGGGATAACAAAATGAAGGTTTCCAAAGTTAATGAGAAAAATACTTTATTTGTTTTTGGTTTTTTGGTGTATTGCTTTCAGCTTTGTTGTTCCTTTTCTTGGAGGGAGGGGGTGGGGAGGAACTGTTGTTGCTATTTTAGTACTGTGCTAGGGATGGAACATAGGCCCTCACACATACAAGACATACAAGTTCTACATTGTGTAACACAGCTGGCCGTAGTAGTTTTTGACATGTATCCCAAAGCCCTGGCCTGCTACCCCAGCAGAGCCTCACAACAAGCCAGAGGACCACCCCCCCACCCCTACTCCATGGGCGCCACCATTTTTCACATCCAGACTTCTCTCTCGTCAGAACTCCACCCAGCAGACCAGACTATCACAGCCCGGCTCGCACGGCCGCTTGCAGCTGCACGGTTCATCAATAAATGTTTTATTTAGAGGTGACTACAAGAGTATGCCACCCGCACGGCAAGCCTGGCAAGCTGCTCATGTAGTATTTGATATGCCAAATACCAGTAACATTTATATTAGGTCATTCCCGTGACCTAATATAATGGTTTGAGGCTCTTTATGTTCCTGGAGCAAGCAGATGCCTTTGGGTTCTCCTAGCATGAGCCAGGACATATGGAGATATTACTGGTGCCCGCTCTAGTAAACAGATGATTAACGGGAAGATAGTGATAGTGATAGTGATCCCAAACCCCAAACCATACACTCCCTGTCCAACACCAATTTTGACATTTTTACATGTTCTGAAACACTGTTACATCTATGTAACACTGTTACATAGATTAGATGTAACAGTGTTATATCTAACAGTGTTACATCTATGTAACACTTGAAACTAACACATAGTTCTATCAATTACAATATCTGACGCCATGCATGGGTGCATTTTTGTAACTAGTGCTGTCTCTTCTCATAACATTTTTTTCTCAAGTATGCTTAATAATTTTGACAGGTATTATTTATAGTGCTTCATAAGTTATTGATGAGAATTCTTTGAGACCAAAGCAAAGACACCTTCCAAGACAGGATATAGATGTTGTTTGTTTTTTTTTTTTTGAGGGATTTGTTTTGTTTGGGGGCTATACTCCTTAGTATCCAGCAGTAAATCAGGGATTACTCCTACACCTACACTCAGGAATTACTTCTCCTAGCAGTGCTCAGAGGACCATACAGAATGCAAAGGATTGACCTTAGGTCGGGTGATGTAAGCCAAAAGCCTTAGCTGCTGTACCATCACTCCGCCCCATGAATTCACTCTTTTCTTACCAGTAATTAAAAAGAAAAAAACTTACAGTGAATGAACTTTTAGTACCAGGATCATTTGGGGATGAAAAGGGGGAGTACACTGAGTAGTACTCAGAATTATTGATGGCTCTATACTCAGAGCTCACTTCTGGTGGTACTCACGTGACCAGGTGTGGGGAAAGCCCTCCAGGAAGGTCCCTGACTGCTGAGGCAGGAGTAAACCTTCAGAAAAATGGGTGTGACTGCCCCCAGATACAACAATGACGAAAAGAACCTGCATACCACAACTAGATCATGACCCCTGGTGGGCAAGTACGCAAGGATCATAATTATGAGAGCAACCATCCATAAGCACCAAGGCGGTGTGTAACCCGAGTTATCAAAATAACAGTACCACGGAAGAAAAGGGAAAAGATTTTTCTCTCCATTTGGACAAAATAAGTAACTAAAACAAATATATATATTGAATTTACTATCAAATTAGAAATGATTACTCCTTCATTTTATTTACTTTAGGTATAATTAGCATACGTTCAGTAGGAAATGGATATCAAGTTAATGCTGTTTTGCACTTAAGTTTCCATATTTTTTCAATTTGTTTATTATACAAAGTCACATAAATAAAATTTTATACTTAAGCTTTAAAAATTATATTTAGAAAATGTAGCACTATATTCTATTTCATAAATTCTATACACATCATTCCCCTTAAATATGAAGCCAACAAATAATTTAAAAATACTTCATATTAAACTTAAGTACTCATAAGTTTTATAATTATTCAAGGCAACTGTCTATTCAAAACAGTTTCTTTAAAGACAAAACCAAATTTTATAATGTCCCCAATTCCTTCAAAATATAAACCAAACTAAAATGTAAAGATAGCTCATACACTTTTAAATTTTAAATTAGCAAGAAATTAAGATTCACAACAAAAGAAGGTGACAGATGTCTATTGTTTACATTTTAATATAAGTATAGACTTTCAAAAGTAACAAGTAACTAAAAAGGATTATTGAGTTAAAGTACGTGCCAATACTAAATATAGCTTTTTGGGTCATCTCCTTCCACATAGCAATGTCTAATTTTTAAGACAAAATACACTATTAATATTGTGCTAAGGAAACTAAGCATGCTGGTACATTCTGCTACCAAACAACTGAAGTCCTAAGTCCTATCATGGCTTGGTCCCTTGAGAAATTATTTAACCTCTTTGAAAACAAACTTCCTCTGGAAGACAAAGTTAATGCTGCCTGAGAGAACATCCTATGCCACAAGTTAAAGCTTTCTGTGTTTTTATTGTTCAGGGATAAAACCAGACTCACTATTTGATCCTTTGGTGCATATAATTATCTCAAATTTAAAAGTTTTAGCTACTAAACCATCAGATGAATTCTACCATAGATTTGGATTCTTTTAAAACATATCTATTTATTGGGGCGAGGTGTTTTGGTCACTCTCTACACCCTGACAGAGATCAGAGTTTACTCTCAGGTCTGTGCTAGGAGTCAGTTTTGGTCATTACCAAAACTGGGTGGTGGAGATCGAAAGAGGTCAGATGCGAAAAGGCAAGTACCTTAGTTCCTTAGTATCTCTCCAGCCATGTCTTAAGATTCTTACCTATTTCTTTAAATGAGAATAACCCAGTCAAAGCGCTACTCAGAGGCTAGCACACTAGGGCCTAGAGGTCAAACCCAGCAGGCTGTCTGTTTTTGTAAATGAAGATTTATTGGAGCTGAACGACAGTCATTATATATTATCAACTCCTATTTTTGCACTGTAACACCAGAGTTGAACAACTGTGACAAAACTATTATGACAAAGTCTAAAATACTTACATTATTGGCTCTTTTCAATGCTTGCTGGCCCGCTTAAAATTACTATAGGTGGATAATAAATATACAGATATGTATATATATATATATAAATTATTAATAAAAGTGGGAAAAGACTATAGGCACCGTGAGCAGCTCTGCTCTCCACACGCCCCCCCCTTTTCAGTCCCACTGCCCTGACCGATCATAGGAGGCCAACAGAAGAACTTGCCCACTTGTCCGACCCCCAGAACCACAGGATTGTCTTTCAATTTCCCAGAAACATGTGGCTGATACTTCCCTCCAGGGAACACATGTTGGAGAATCGCAGTGACCTCAAAGACTGAAGTAACTTAGTTTCCCTCACCACATCATGCTAATAATAACTTAATCCTGATTCTAACCACCGATTCCCACAAAAACTCAGAAAGAAATCTGCGACAGTAAGAAATCATAGAACCCTAAACTACAGTTACAACTCATGCAACCAATTAGTAACAGCAAAATTGGCTGGAACAGCTCTCACAGGGAAGGAAGAGAGCAACACTCACCTGAATCCCTTAGAAATCTCCCTGGCGGGGATGGTGGGGGAGAAGGGGGTGCAGGTGTGAAGTAGAAAGACTCACACCCAGACTGCAGTAGTCACAATGGAAAAGCAACATAGAACCGCACCAAGCTTACTGAGTGAAGCAGCTTAGAAGTCTCAATTAAGACTAATCAGTCCTAGAACCTCTAAAACAAGAACTTAACAGAGAACATGTTGAAAATGTTTAATAAGCTCAAAGAAAATTATATAGAAACCAGAGAAGGATGAGATCAGAAATGAAAAAAACCATAAAGCAACATAGAATCGCACCATGCTTACTGAGTGAAGTAGCTTAGAAGTCTCAATTAAGATTAACCAGCCCTATAACATCTAAAACAAGAACTTAACAGAGAATAAGTTTAAAATGTTTAATAAGCTCAAAGAAAATGATATAGATACCAGAGAAGGATGAGGTCAGAAATGAAAAAAACCATAAATCAAAAGTGACAAAAAATTGGCAAGTGAAATAAACTCAATGCAAGATTCAGCAGCAGAGGCTAAAATAAGTGAATCCCAAGATAATATAAAGGAAACTTTTATAAGACATTTTTAAATTATTAAAATAATCAGCACACAACTGTACAATGGTATTCCGTCCTAAGGAGTCTCCAAGGAAGAGAAAATCAATTTTGATGAAGAATAATTAGTCAAAGAAACCACAACTGAAAAATACCCAGAGATGAGAAATGCATTCACCCAGATTCAAGAGGCCCTAAAGGTCTCAGTGAAAATAGAACCAAACAAAAATAGCCCAAACACGTGATAATCAGAATTATAAAAGAGAACTGAAAATAAAAATAGTATAGAAAGAAATTATACAAAGGAACTTAATTTCCACAGATTTATCAATTGAGACTCTATGAGCCAGTTTCAAGAAACCCGTGAGATATCACACACACACACACACACACACACACACACACGAAAACACTAAACCAAAAAAACTCTAAAGGTATCAACACTTCACCAAGAAGTTTATCTAACTAGTCTATGATTCAGATTTGAGATATCATACAGAGCTTTACAAATAAGAAGTTGTTCAGGACTTTACAACCTTAAAAAACAACATTTCAAGGAGTACTGAAATTAAGACATGACAAAGTTTCACAAACATGCTGAACTTCCACAGAATGATAGGGAGAAAAAACAAACCTCCTTCACATCTGTAATCCCACTCAATGTTGACGGCCTATATGCACCAGAGACAGAGTAAGCGGAATTTGTCAGAAAACTGAACCTAACTTTCTGCTGCCAATAAAGACACATTTAAAGAGTAAGGGCAAACACAGGCCCAAATCAAAGCCTGAAAAACAGTATTTCAAGCAAACAATTCTTTGGAAAAGGCCAAAGTGACAATACTTAAATCAGACAACATAGACATTAAGTTTTAGAAAAAGCTACAAGGAATAGTGATGGCCATTTATTAATGCTCATGGGCTACGTACACCATGAAAACACTAACTCAATCATTTATACACCTAATGATGGACCATGGAAATATGTAAATAAACAACCAGTTAATTTAAAGGAAAATAGTGACAATAGCACAATAGCAGTTGGATAAGTAACCAGCACATCATCATCTTTGGATAGATTAACTACAGAAAAACTCAATATTGAAACACACCACAGTGAATGAAAAATGGAAAACACAGGTATAGCAGACATATATAAAGCTCTACATCTCCCAAAAGTCAAATACATATTCTTCTCTAGTGCACATGGGAAGTTATCCAAGACAGATTAACATGCTGGATCATAAAACATACCTCCATAAAATCATGAAAATAGAAATCCTATCAACTGGAGCTAGAGAGATGAAACATATCACCAGGAGCGAGAGGTGAGCAGGTAAAGCACTTGTTTTGCATACAGTTGATCCAGATTCCATTCCCAGCACCCTACATGCTCTCGTAAGCACTGCCAGGAATGATGTCTGAGAGCAAAGTCCGAATAACCCCTGAGCAACACAAGGTATGCCCCCAAAAAGGAAAAAAAAAACAGGAATCGTATCAACTATCCTCTCAGACCATGAATCGTCAAAAATGAATACATTAATTACAAATAGAAATAAGGGGAAAAAACCTAAACACTTTTGCAATGAAACAACTGTTGATTGAACCTTCAGTGGGTCAAAGAGAAAATCAAAAGATTCTGGCAAGCATACAAAGATAGTGATGTAAGCTACCAAAACCTATCAGACAGAGCAAAAGCAGTGCTCAATAGAAAATTCATAGCAAGCAAGCATTTATTAGAACACAAGAAAAGACTCACATATATAATCTAATTGCACAGCTTATGCGGCTAAAATGAGACAAAGCGAATCCAAAGCAAATGGAAAGAAAGATAAAACTTAGAGCAAAAATAAATGAAATCAAATTAAAGAACACTCAATGAAATCAAGATCAATGAAATCAAGAGCTCATTTTTCTTCTTTGAAAAAAGATTGACAAAAAATAATTAAAAAAAAATTTTAAAAAGACTGACAAACCATTATAAAGAGTCACAAAGAAACAGGGAAACTCTTAGTAAACAGAATCAGAAATTAAAGGGGAGTCATCATAACATACTACAGAAAGTCAAAAGATAGTTAATTCAAATATAGTTATGCCACACAACTGGATAACTTAGAAATAATAAATGTTTGGACTCTTCTAACATTCCAAAGCTGAATCAAATAGAAACAGAGCACCAGAACTGGCCATTTACTACCAAAAAAAAAAAAAAAAAAAAGCCCTGAAATGGTAGTCAAAAACCTTGCCAGAAACAAAAACTATGTCCTAATGGGTTTACTAGTGAGATTCCTTCAAACTTTTGAAGACCTACTCCTAATCCTTTAAACACTCTTTCAGAAAGCTGAAAAATCAAGAATACACCCAAACATTTTTATGAGACCACAAGTAGATAAAGGCATCACAAAAAAGGAAAACTGTGTATCTAAACTTCCAATAAACATAGATGATAGATCCTCAACAAAATACTAGAACACCAGAGAAAACAATACATCGAAAGATCATATACTCTGATCACACAGGAATAATCCTGAGGATGCAAGGATGGTTTAATATATGCAAGTCAAGCAGTGTAATGCACCATATCAATACACGGAAAACATAAAAATCATAAGTTCATATTAACAGAAGCAGAGAAGATTTATTAAGACACGATTCATTTTTAATAAAAACTCTTAACAAAATGAACGTAAAGGAACTTTTCTAAACATACTTGAAGCCATTTACCACAAGCTCCACCATACACACAACCATCAAAAGAGCAAAACTGAAAGCCTCCTCTCTAAGATCAGGCACAAGACCATGGCCACTCCCACCATTCCATTCAATACATTATACTGTACTGGAAATTCATGCCACAGCAATGAAGCAAGAAAGAGTTCCATCCAGATTGGAAAAGAGTAAGTCAAACTCACTATTTTCAGAAGGCATGATACTACACTTAAAAAACTCTACAGATTCCACAGAAGAGCTCCAAAAAACAATAGAGTTATACAGTAAAATGACAGGCTACAAATTCAATGCATACTAATCCATGGATTTTTTATATGCAAATAAGGAAAGAGAACTGAGAGAAATGTTTTAATCCTATTCACAACTGTGCCTAAAAAAAAAAAAATCAAATGCCAAAACTGAAAATCACCAAATAGTTCAAGAACACCTGACTGGGTAAAGAAACTATGGTATAAATAGACAACAAACATTACTTGACCTTAAGAAATGGAAATCAGCTGTTTGAATGGATCTGAGAATTATCACACTAAGAGAATTTAGTCAGACAAAGAGAGGTAGACACAGAATGATCTTTCTCATATGTAGGACATAAAGAAATATAGTAGGGAAATAACAAATACCCAAAGGCAACATAAACTGAGAACTGGCGCACAGTATGAAGCTTACCATGGAGAGAAGGAGCACAGGGTGAGGGACAAAGAGAGAAATGGATGGACACTGGAACAGTGACAGAGGGAAGTGGACAATCTGGAGATGGCTGAGGTGCTGGAATGTTTTATACGTTAAACACTTACATCAACAGTTTTGTAAATTCTAGGGTCTAAATTTTTGTAATTAAATTTTAAAAAACCATATTAAAATATAATCAAAATGTAATGTCCCATAATATAAGTCCAAAACCTAAATATAATATGCAAGAGCTAGAATATGAAAACTTATTTCACAAATTTGAGGAAATGTTTATGTATCATAATTTAGGATAACAGAGCATATATGTGTGTCTCTTGAAACTGAAGTTACTTCTCATATCTATTGTAAATAGCCATATCTACTTTAGCAAATGTGTTTACCTGCTAATGGCTTGCTCCTCATCAGTTATTCCAGTCTCCCTGAATGTCCTATTTGATTCCGCCAAACTCAAGGCAATTGCTCTCTGAAGATCATCTTTATCATCTCCAGTGAGATCAATCACATCTGAAAAGCAAAACTATCTTCCTCAAAATTCAAAGTCAAACAAAACGACAGAAAAATTAACAAGGAAGTTTTATACTAACAATACTCTTTTCAAACTATTTTCAAACCAAACCAGCGTGAACTTAAATATATACAAAGGTTTCCCTTGAAGAGAATACAAACACACTTTAAATTGAATAGTCTGATAATAATGTTCAATAAAACATCCTAAAGCAAAAACCAAACAAAAGCACAAATTATTTTCATTTTAAAGAACCTCAATGCTCACTATATATGGAATTTAAAAATAATAAGCACGAAGACCAACATAGTTTAACAATGAAATAAACATAATTATGTATTTATACATATGCCTTATTAAGTTAATTGAAATACATGTAATTGATATTCATTACCACTTATACATAATTTACTAAATAAATTAACTATCAGTTTGTTTCAAAATTTAATTGGTCTTGTAGATACTTAAGAGATTTTTTTTTATTTATATACAGCGTACATTTTTTAAGTCTGTGCCAAACAATTAGCAGTCAAATTTGATGAGGAAGTATAAATTTCTTCTGCATTCTAATTTAAACATTTACCTGGTACCTAAGAAACAATTTGTAATAATTTTATTTATGTTTTACCTCACAAAAAAGACAATAAATATGAAATAAGGGAAACTAATCGTTCCTCTTCTAAAAATAAGAACACCTACAGCATTCTATAGGAATTTTTATATCAAAAAAATAAAAGCTATAATTCTAACTACCTTTAACAATACCAAATTTTTTCCCTATTTATTTTGATTATCTTTTTTTTTAAGTATTTTATTATACCACCGTGAGATATACAAATAAAAAGATATACAATTAAAAGTTCATGTTTGGGTTTTGGTCATACAGTGTTCCAGCACCCGTCCCTCCACCAGTGCCCATCTCCCACCACCAACGTCCCCGGTTCCCTCCCCCTTCCCCAGCCCACCTCCATGGCAGGTTCTTTATTTCTTTCTCTTTCTCTCTCTTTTTCTTTTCCTTCCCTTCCAGACTATGGATTACAGAACATACATTAAAAGGTTGTCATGTGTATCCTTTTTGCCTCTATTTAATGCTCAGTTCTAGGTTGGCATTAGTACCCTCGACAATTATTAGCACCCTGTTCCATTTTCTGTCTTACCTAACCTCTGACTCCCATACGTTTGTGATAATTTCCACCTTTGACAAGACCTCCTGATATATGTTTCACTTGACCTTGGATATTGGTATCATAATATGTACATATATATTTATGCCATGCAAATAAATGCAGTCATTCTGTATCTGTCTCTCTCCTTCTGGCTAATTTCGCTCAACATAATCTTCTCCATGTCCATCCATTTATAGGCAAATTTTATAACTTCATTTTTCCTAACAGCTGCATAGTATTCCATTGTGTAGATGTACCAAAGCTTCTTTATCCAGTCATCGATTTTCGGGCACGCTGGTTGCTTCCAGATTCTGGCTATTGTGAATAATGCTGCTATGAACATAAAAGTAGGGATGGTGTTTCCGCTGCGTATTTTTGGTTTCCCAGAGTAGATTCCCAGGAGTGGTATGGCTGGGTCAAATGGGAGTTCAATTTCTAGTCTTTGGAGGAATGTCCATATTGTTTTCCAGAAAGGCTGTACCTGCCGGCATTCCCACCAACAATGGATGAGTGTCCCCTTTTCCCCCACATCCATGCCAGCACTTGTTAACAATACCAATTTTTAATCCTAATATATAAGCTCGATTTTCTTAATCAAGGAGAAGCCAATAATATTCTCGTCATCACTGAAAAATTATATAAATTATATACTTCTATGATACAAAATTAGTAAAGGATATAGAAAGGATTACTAAATATTACGATGAAAACATTTATTATAAACTTGCATGATTGTAAGTTAATTGCTATTGTGAAACATGTTTTATCTTCATTTTGTTAAAGGGTACTTGATATGAATAGTACTTTTTCTTTGCAATCCTAGAATTTTACGAGAGGGAAACAAATGGTAAGTAACTGGGAGATAAGATACATGCATTTTGTCACCTTGCTTTACAGTAACAGACACTAGAAAAGATGATACAGCTAATGAGATACTACGTACACTGATACATAGTCAAAGGTCTACCTTTTGTGGGAAAGGTCGTTGAGCCATATCTGGCAGTGCTCAGGGGCTACTCCCAGTCTAGTGCTCTGGGATCTCCCCTACTGGTGCTCAGGAGACCATTTGACGCCAGGAATAGCAAAGCAAGCCGAGCTATACATCAGCAGTCCATCTACTTCAACTTTTCACCTATACCTTTTTTTGTCTCGCACATAAAAATTAATATGAATGACAATAGCGACACATGGAATTTATGTGTTTTCAGAGAATTGTTTCATAAAAACGTACTAAGTGGGAACCAAACAATATAACCGTGTTGAATACCTAAGGGTTATCTAACTGCATTGTTTGGACACAACTTACATAGAAAGTAAGTGAACTGGCAAGTGCAATGCCAGTGGCTGGTGTACAAGATCCCGGTCTATCCAGACCACAGGCAGAGCCAAGTCACCTAGATATGATTATCAAGTTCAGCTTAAACACTCATGAAGAAGCCAGGACTAAAGAGGCATAAAATGGCTCAATAAAAACTGAAATTACTTTGGTCATTAAGTAATGACTAGAAACTGAGTAGAGAGAAATAAAAGAAATAATTTGAAAAATTATAAAAGAAGCAGAAAAATAGGTTTGGGGATAGCAATTAGTCTTCAGGCTCCATTCTCTCAATCCCCTGTATGCTTTTCAACAAAGCTAAAAGAACTGAAACAAGCAAATCTGTTTCCCTACTTCACTGGATAAGTTTGATTCTACCAACTGGATGCACAATAATGTAAGATCTGCAAAGAGTCACGAAGGGGAAACCATTATCCTGCTGTTTGGTTCTGTCAAGGAAAACCAAGACCAGGAATGAGTTGTTTGAATAGGAGCTTTCCATTCTCCAATTCCCAGCTTCAGGGATGTCAAGACAGAGTAGAAGTATTACCTAGAGTCCATATTCCAATACCTAGGCATAGCTTTGTAACAGTTCTCCAATCCTGGATTTATTTTGTCCCTGGTTGCAGCTAGAGAATTACACCCTTGAACTCAGTAGTTAGAGGCAGACTCCTGCTTCGCACCTTCTTGCCTGTGGAGGAAGCAGTAGCTTTCCTGGGCTGACCAGTCTGCAGAATCTGGTAATTATTTCTGCATACTGTTAGAGATCCTTCACCTGGTCCTTCCAGTGATTTTTTTTTTAAAGAACCTAATCCTGAGTATTGAATTTCTTCTTTGAAGTCACATGTAGTGTTTCATCTTTCAAAACAAGTATATCAAGCCAGAAACCCGTTTAGAAATATCAGCAAACCCTCATAGTTTTTCACAATTCAACCATTTTAACTCAAGCAACAAAAATAAAAGATGGAAGAAACTTTTAACTTTGTTTTGTTTTTGTTGTCGTTTGTTTTTTCTGTTTTGTTTTTTTTTGTTTTCTGGGGCCACACCCAGAGGTGCTCAGGGCTTACACCTTGCTCTGAATTCAAGGGTCAGTCCTGACATGGCTCAGAGGACCCCACATGGTACCAGGAACTGAAACCAGGACGGTCACATGCAAAGCAAGCACCCTACTTATTTTATTATCACTCTGGCCACTTTAACTGTTTCATGATTTTACCAATGCAGAAAAAAATGAAATATAACATCATATGACAAAAATGAAAGATTGGCCTTAATTTTATGGTTTCTATTAAATTAAGCAGGCTTCTAGTTTGCCAAGTGTAGAGTCCTGGATGCCTGAGCATCCCCAGGAAGCTATGAGGGATGGGAATGCCTTAAAAATAACATTTCAAGTACGAACAAGGTGTTCTTTGCCTTTTCTTCCGTGATCCCATTTGCACACGTGACAAACAATGCACAAGGCTGGAGCAAGCTACCACAAAGCAACAGAAGCAAGCTGTGCAAGCAAATCCGTCTTATTACTTAGACTATGCACACTATTCTAAAGAGAGCTTTTCCTCCTTGATAAAAAAGAAAAATCAATTTTATAAGCCTCAAACATTCTAAGCTCTTTTCATTCTGTGTGGAAAAGTGCTTCTGCTGAATATTCAAAGTTCACTGTCGCTAAAGGAAACAACTAACACAATGCTTAACTTTTGAGGGGAATTAACTGATTTTGTTTCACTTTACTTGAAAGAACAACTGACAAACTATAAACTATGATTACTGAAAACTTGAATTTTGGGAAGATGTTTGTTCAAAAATAACTTAATCCTGCTATTTGAAAAATAACAAAGTATTTGTTACTGATGATTAATAAGGAATTTTCAAACAAAAACTGAATTGTAGAAACCTTGTTTCTATCATTAAGGCTATGACACATTGCCAAATACTTAAATTTCTAATGAAATCAGTTACTTGTCACTTGTCACTTGTATTCCCATCGTTCATCAATTTGCTTAAGCAGGCGCCAGTAATGTCTCCATTTGTTGGGAATGAGGTTCATTATTGTTACTGTTTTTGGCATATTGAATGGACCACAAATTGCTTGCCATGCTCTGCTGTGGCTCTGAGTTCATCACAGGAGGCCCAGTCTTTTTCTATGTCAGACCATCAACCATCCAGGGCCCACAGGGCAGAGCCCTCGAGTAGAAAAGCCTGTCTCCTGTTTGCCACCTGCCAATTCTCCTGGGCACTGCAGCCACATCTGCTACACCTCGAGGGGCAGGAATGAAATCAGTTATATTTAACAATTTCAATTTACTTTAGAATATAGCACCTGCATCAGCAGGTAGCAGACAGGAGACAGGCTTGTCTACACCTAGGACTCTATCACGTATGCCCTGGATGGTTGAAGGTCTGACATAGAAAAGGACTGGGCCCCTGGGTTGAACCCAGAGCCATGGCAGAGCCTGGCAAGCTACCCATGGTGTATTCGATATACCAAAAACAATAATGGACCTCATTCCCAACAAATGGAGACATTGCTGGTGCCCGCTCAAGCAAATCGATGAACAACGAGAAGACAAATGATACAAGTGATTAGAATATAGACATTTTCCTTTTTTTTTTGAAGGAAATCTTTTCCAATGTGTCATGCTATAAAAACCACTCATGAGAAAAGGGTCCATCCCAAGACTAAGATAAACAACAGCATCTTGTGATGTCATCTTCGGTTTTTTAAAGTTCTCAACCCAACATTCCTCATTACCTGAAATGTCCATGATAAGAAGAACACCTATGTTTCTAGGTAGGCACCTGGATAACTTCAGGACGGGTGAGCACAACAAAGACTGAGCCCACCTCCCATCTCTCAAATAATCGACAGTTATCACACCTCCCTTGTTGCAGTACAGTGTTGGCCAGAGCCTCTGCATCCTGCCTGGAGTTGCCTCCCTGCAGCCACTGTGCAGATGGGGCAGGAGGACAGTTTAAATGTGGTAGTATATCTTACCATGTATTCTGTTAGCTGGAATAAATATTTCCTCTCATGCTGCCACAATCATCTGGAACTAGACAGATCTTACCAGTATATTTACCTGGCCATGTTGGATTTCTAAATAATTAAACCAGAGAGAAATGCTGTTTGCCTCCAAGCAAGCACGTGTGGCTCCCTAATAAATCTAAAGGCTAATATACAAAACAACTATGAAGTAAAGATAAGAATCTTGTGAAGGCTTCGAGAAATATATACCTAGCTGTGGAATATTCTTTGGTACAGATACATGATGATCAATGTGTCCTGCAATGGCCTCTTCACGTCATAGCTGGCACTGGGTGGGGAGGGATTCACGCCACCTCCCTGACAGTGCCCAGAGGTGGGCTTGAGGGCTTGAGCTGGGTCTCGAGCAGATGCGATGCTGTGCGGGCCGGCCTGGTAGTGCGGTGCTAGGGAGTAGGGGGCAGAGGGCCAAGATCCTGCCCTTGGAGCTCTCGGCCCTAGCAGCTAGAAATTCTCTCTCTCTCTCTCTCTCTCTCTCTCTCTCTCTCTCTCTCTCTCTCTCTCTCTCTCTCTCTCTCTCTCCCCCCCCCCCCTCTCTCTCTCTCTCTCTCTCTCTCTCTCTCTCTCTCTCTCTCTCTCTCTCTCTCTCTCTCTCTCTCTCTCTCTCTCTCTCTCTCTCTCTCTCTCTCTCTCTCTCTCTCTCTCTCTCTCTCTCTCTCTCTCTCTCTCTCTCTCTCTCTCTCTCTCTCTCTCTCTCTCTCTCTCTCTCTCTCTCTCTATCTATCTATCTATCTATCTATCTATCATCTATCTATCTATCTATCTATCTATCTATCTATCTATCTATCTATCTATCTATCTATCTATCTATCTATCTATCTATCTATCATCTATCTTCTATCATCTATCTATCTATCTATCTATCTATCTATCTATCTATCTATCTATCTATCTATCTATCTATCTATCTATCTATCTATTCATTTGTTTATTTATTTATTTGTTTATTAATTCATTCATCGATTTATTTATTTATATAATTTATTTTTGCTTTTTGGGTCACACCCAGCAATGCTCAGGGGTTACTCTTCGCTCTGCACTCAGGAATTACTTCTGGCAGTGCTCGGGGAACCATATGGGATGTTGGGGATCGAATCCGGGTCAGCTGCGTGCAAGACAAACATCCTACCAGCTGTGTTGTCACTCCAGCCCCCAAATCTTTTTTTTTTTTTTTTTGCTTTTGGGTCCCACCTGGGGGTGCTCAGGGATTATTCCTGGCTCTGCACTCAGGAATCACATCTGGCGGTGCTGAAGGACCAGATGGGATGCTGGAGATTGAACCCTGGTCAGCCGTGTGCAAGGCTGCTGTACAGCTCTACCTGCTGTACTGTGTCACTCTGGAACTAAATCCAGCAAATTTTGACTTTCGATATGCTTGCTTCATTTTTAACTTTTTGGGACACATCCGGCTGTGCCCCTTTAAGTTTCATCTCTAAATGCTCGAGATGAGAGCCTTCTACTGAGAGTATAACACCTACATGGCAGAGTCTGGCAAGCTACCCATGTTTATTTGATATGTCAAAACCAGTAACAATTATGGACCTCATTCCCATGACCTGAAGTAATGGTTTGAGGCTCTTCCTGTCTCTGGAGCAAGCAGATGCCCTTGGGCTACAATTGCTTGCTACAGGACAATGGAGACTTTACTGGTACCTGCTGGAGAAAATCCATGAGCAATGGGAAGACAAGTGATAAGTGACAGACACATGCCCATACCACACTCTGCAGAGGCACTTCCAAGGCAGATCATGGCTGGGCAGCATTAACATCTCAAAGGACCTAGGTGAGGTCTTGGGAGAAGTTATCTGAGGGGAACTGACCCCAACTCCTTCCCACTGATGTGGGTGGTCTGTTTTGAAGGGATATAAAACCGGCCTGTTTTCTGCTGTGCTTTCTCTCATTTGCCTTTTTGCCCTCTCCTCTCTGTTCTCCTCCCTATTGGACCTTAACACGTAGTGGCAGCCATCTTGGCCTAGGCTTCTAAACCTGGGGCCCAGCCAGGAACCCTAAGTCTGGGGTTTTGCTGTTGTTGGATTGTATACCGGAACTGGTGAGAGCAAAGTCTTTTAAAACTGCGTTGGATTCCTGAGGTTTCATCCATTCCCAGCCAGCTTCAGAGGTAGAAGAGAACTCATTTCCTGATATCATTGGAGACCCCAGCAGCTCCCTGACCTTCCCTCATAAAGCTTTTTTTTAAAGTGCTAGGGCAGAGCACTTTCAAATTCATGAACATATCTACATACTGGTAGAATGGTGCATCCCCAACCTATGAAAATTTGGATACTCCAAATGATGCACATTTGGAACCCTGACAGAATTTGCCTTGTATATCTCGCTAATAATTTGAATCCTTTATAACTTTTTATATTAGAAACTGTCCCAGTGAACATACATGCTTCTTGAGTTCTCTGAGACATTTTAGCAAATTACCTAACTAATGGGAGGGTCATGAAAACCCCAAAAGCAGTCAGGCAACACTAGCAGGAGAATGGGCAACCTGGAGTCCTAGCTTCAACCACCATCTTTCTGAGTCCTTAACCTAAAAAGCCAATGTTGACTCCCGACAGAACAAAGACGGAACCGAACTGTAGGATACTCACAGCTGAGTGTTTCTCCAAACTTCTACAATTTTGGAGAATTGGTCACATTTGGGAAAAACTCACATACCTGTTGTTAGGAATATGCTGTCAGTGTGAGCAAAAGAAACATCGGAAGTTCTATTAAATACTACAAAGACTGACTGAGACCCAAGGTCTTTAACTTAAAAGATGAAAATGTTTCCTTTAAGCAGATAGTAGTATATGTCATTTGTAGTGCAACTACAATTAAAATAATTTCCTCCAAATATTCCCATTGTGCCATAAAGTTTCTTCTTTCCAAAAGATATTTTAAAACAATCACAAGTAGTTATAATCTAATCAAACACTAGATACATATGATTTAAGTTCAGATATTAAGAAATAATATGATTAGTTCATTCAAATAGTTAAATGAAATGTTTTGTTTGTTTGGTTTTTTTTTATTTTCTGAGGCTAGTGGTAATTCCTATTACCCAGCAATGATTAGCAATTTCACTAGCCCTCTGTATTTTGGGAGAGTTTTTTTTTTTTTTTGAGTGGAGGTGGCATGACCACACGTGTTCAAGGCTTACCCCTGGCTCTGCTCCTGAAAGGCCTGAAGGACCACAGGGCAACAGGGATTGAACCTGCGTTGGCCACATGCAAGAGTCACACCCGCTGCATCAGCTCTCTGGCCCCCTAAATTTCTTATATGCTCATATTCACAAAGAAACAGTAACTCCGATCAGAAGCAATTTATATTCATCAAAGTCATTCATAAAACTTGTGAAAATTCTACCCATTCATAACATAATATTTTTGCATCAATGCCAAGGGATGACCTTGGGAACACACTAAAAGTTTTAACCAACCTTCCATTTGTTATTCATGTGTCCACAATTCAAGGGCACAAGCACTCCCAGACTTAGCTGAAATCCACTTTAGAAAATAAGACATCACAAAAGTTTAATGAGTAGTAATCTCAAAATTTCAATAATGCCCTGATTTAGTTAAATTCAGAAATATGTATGTAAAAGCACTACATTCAGCCTAAGAGAACTTTCACTTACAACATATTTACTATTTGAGTAAAACTTAAATACCAACTCGTACTTATCTACCAACTCTAAAATATAGGCAGTGATCAATATATCACTGTTAGTCTTCAAGTGCATTTATTGTTTATATGTAATTCATCAAATATGATGATGATCATATTTGATGATATTCCAAATACCAGTAACAATTATGTTAGGTCATGGGAATATATTTAGCCTCAAATATAACGGTTTGAGGTTCTTTATGTTCCTGGAGTGAGTAGATGCCCTTGGGCTCTACTAGCATGAGACAGGACATTGGAGATGTTACTGGTGCCTGCTCGAGCAAATTGATGATGAACGGGAAGATAGTGATAGTGATGTAATTCATATTCCCATGAAGAGTTTATTAAATGACATGTGGCTTCCAAATTGGTTCATAAGGCCCAATTAGAACATGTTCTTGTTGCACTAAAATATAAACAAAGATATTTCTATCTTAGAAGAAAAAAGTTCCCATTGTTTTAAATAGACAATTAATGGTAAACTGGGGAAAAAAAACTTTTGTGTTTCTTTTAAATAGATCAAGTTTATATTTTCCATAAGGAATGATTTTTACTCAAGGAGTGATACCAACAGAAAGAACTTTGTTTCAGGAGTTAAGAGTTAAAGTACTGAAGGGTTTAAAGAGATGCCCTAAGAATATGGAAGGAATGAAGACTACTGAAGAAGTAAAGAATATGCATACCAAAACTTAGAGAAAGGCAAGCTACATGGTTACTTTGTGGATTAGGAAGTGTTACAACCCAGAAAGAGTCACCAGAAGCACAGATGCTGGTGATAAGAAAGAAAGGCAAATAGGCACACAGTGAGGCTTTAGCTAGAGCTGAAAAATGAGAATTCAGCTCTTCTAGCCCTCAGGTAAACCTACTGAAGCACATCTACTCCTGCCCAAAGGGTTCATGCGCTGCTCTTTGCTCAGTCCTGAAGTTCACACCCTTTTGCACTCGAGAACGATCGGGAGTCTCTCGATCCGAAAGGCACCCCCTACGGCTCTACGCTAGCCGCCTCACGCCTAGGTCCGCACCCCACTCTACGGTTCTGAGAGAACTTACTACCTGGCATTGCCTTCTGTCTGCAAACTAAGTAGACCAAGACTTGCCATACTTCTCCAGTGCCTTAAAAATGAGCTAGATGCAATATTAGTTCAATGAATAATTATTTTCTAAAAACATAGTGAGGGAAAAACAGATAACGAAAGCCCTCAGAACTAGGTAGCAGGTCTCCAGAGGCTGAGGGGTGGAAGGAGCCGCCTTTGGGGTGGAGGGAAGACCACACTGCGGTGATGGCGTGGCGCTGGAATGGAGCAGATGTGCAAAGTGCACCTGACAATGTTGTAAAGCACATTACCACAATAAAAATGGTGAACGAAAAATTTAGTGTTACACTGAAAATTACTATCAAAACTATGGAAGACAGAAATTAGTGAGTCGTGTTCAAAAATGGTATTAGGAAAGTTTAAACAAGCTCTAGCTAAACAAAACTCTAGTACGTAAAAGGACAATTAGAATATTCTATGCTTTTTTGAAAAATAGTTAAAAACATAAGCAATATAAATTATATTTCTTGCCCCCATTCTCCCATCTGCCCCTTGACCTCAACTAACTCATTTAAGATACTTCTTTCTTTCGTTTTCTTTTTTTGTCTTTCTTAAAAAAAATTTTTGGACCCATAGTGCCCTGGGGCTACTCTCAACTTATTGCGTCTCAGCCCTTGAATGATCTCTCTGGCCCTCTTCTACTTTTCTACTCTTCTCACTACTAAATTCTGATGATCTCAAACAGTCTTCTGTGCTGTTTTATTATTTGTGTTTTATTATTATTTGTAACACTCATTACATGTGATTAGGATTTAGCCTTTAAAATGTGTCTAGTGCAAGTATGTGCTTGAATTTTTTAATTAATTTTCATTTAAATTTAAGTTGACATTCTGACAACTCTATTGAACAGCTCAGTTCTAAATGGAATGGGAATCATTTTTAATAATAGCTGCTAAAATTATGTAACAGCAAACACAAGGAAAGTGAATAGCAAATGAGCCATTCCTACGTTTTGTTATTTATTTTACTCTCTCCAACTTATATTGTGGGGAAAATAATTAAAGCAACACTCAGTATTAGTAAACATACACTGTAAAGGTCCAGGGCCTTAACTCTGAAGTTAGAGAATATTCACAACATTATATATTCATTCTATTAAAAATAACTTTCATTATTATAGTATCTTCTATGCTTAACCATTACTTATAATGAATCATACATTATAAGATACCTTTTTAACAATTTGGGGAATTGGAAAATATCAGTGATCAGTTCCTAAAATCTCATGCTTTTTAATCTAGTGATTTATTCTAAGCAGGAACAAAAACAGTCCAGTTGAATTAATCACTTGTGGTTTAAATTACTTTTACTGTAGCAAAGCAGTATTTATAAAGTATTTTTCTCAATATTTTTCTCACATTCTGTGCAATCCTTTCTAAATAATTCAAATCCTTTTGGAGAAAAAAATACTTTATAAGATTGTGAAGGATCTACTTTTGAACACTCCTCCTGTGTTACACTAACTCCTCTAAAACTTAGTCATTCTGTGGCATTACTTTCCATGTTAAATTACCTACCCAAATCCCTCTTATCTTTTGATCCATACTTTGATTGCTCAATGGTAGTACATCTCGTTCTTGTGGACAAGTACTGTGCTTTTCCTGTTTTAAAAAAGTTCAAAACAATTGAATTGTCATGAAAGGAAAATATCACTACTCAGTTTCCTATTGGGTAAAATTTCTGTACAGTCATATCTTTGTAAGCTTGTTTGTCAAGCTACGTGACCAGAGTTGGCGTGATACAAAACTCTGCAGCCTCTCTTCCGGACCATTAAATAAAGTTCACTATGAATCCACATATATTTTATATTGTTCCTACTTCAGTTTGTACAAAATTTTATTTTAGCTTCAAAAACCTCTAATAGAGCTTTACTTATATTTTAAGCTGAAGGTGGTAGGCACTCATCTGACAATACACAATATCCAATCTAGACAAATCTGACAGTTAAATAAAAAGTACCTAACACTGGTGGAGGGATGGGTATTGGAACACATCCAATCTAGACAAATCTGACAGTTAAATAAAAAGTACCTAACACTGGTGGAGGGATGGGTATTGGAACATTGTATAACTGAAACCCAGTCATAAACAGCTTTGCAACTGCATATCTCATGGTGATAATATATATAATATATATTATAAAATATACATATTATAATATATAATAAATATATTATAATATATAATACATAATATATAGTTATACCTAAAACCTTACTAATAATACTACTAGTAATCTGAGCTTTATGTTTTTTCAGAATACAAAAAAATGGTGAAACATACTAAAAAAGATCTTAGCATTGTTACACTAGCAAATGAAAATGTAATTCAATTTTTTTTTATTTTTATTTTGCTTTTTGGGTCACACCTGGCAATGCTCAGGGGTTTCTCCTGGCTCTGCACTTAGGAATCACTCCTGGCGGTGCTCGGGGGACCATATGGGATGCCGGGATTGAACCCGGGCTGGCATGGGCCGGCGCGTGCAAGGCTAACACCCTACCCGCTGGGCTAATGCTCCGGCCCTGTAATTCAATTTTAAATGTCAGTTTACAAATCAAGTATTCTTTAGAGGATATAATTATCTTACCTTCTAATATAAGGTATTATATTAGACACAGCAATGAAACTTTTCCCACATGCAGGTGCCTAAATGAAAAATTTACCACAAGTCCAAAATACGAATTTATGGGGCATTATTTCAAGACTAACTTTTTGTGTCAAGCAGTAACTGTATTTTATTCTTTCTAAAAAGAGCCCCATGGGGCTAGAGAGGGTGCTTGCCTTACAGGCCACCAACATCGCTGCTCAGCTCAATCCTCAGAGCTGTATATAATCCCAGCACTGTCAGGAGTGGCCCCAGAGCACGGAGCTAGAGGAAGACCTGATCACTACTGAGTGTGGCCCAGAAACCAAAACTCAGTAAATAAAATAAAATAAACTCAGCGTCAAGGAGTTATATTACAGCTGATCGCAACAAATAAGCACGTGTTTAGTAGTAAATACTTTTACGGCTTTGGTTACATTTTAGCCTTGGTTATAACAGACTTCACATTAAGAAAATGTTCAAAGGATTTCTGGGACCTAGAACCAGTCCTAGAAAATTTATTCAGGCTAATCACTCCACTACACAATATTCCTTCAGCACTTGATCGGGTTTCTTTCAAGAGAGTTCCATTTTATTACTTTCTATATCTTTCTTCCACATTTTTACCACTCCTTCTAAAAAAGCAGAAGGACATGATTCATTTCTTCTCAACACAGTCATTTAACTGAGACTACTAAATTAAATCTCTAGTAAGTGTATGACATCTCCTTATGTCCTCAATTTAAACCAGTAACTAAAACACTAATAACCTAACATACTGTGTCAGAATATTTCCTTCAAAGGTTAATTCCTTAGAAATTTATAAAACATGGTACAGACTTATTAAGTAGAATGATCTCATTAAGTGTTTTCCCAATCTGATATTATTATAATGCAATAACCACTTTAAATTCCTACAATATGTTTTTCTTAATGTTAAACCAATTTTATGGACACACTATCCCAAAAGCACAATGATTAGAAGGATAGCACATACTATTCATGAAGATAGCACAGCTGAAGTAATTCACTCAATATGACTCTCAAATAAAACCGTTTCTTACATATAGAATAAAAAAAATCACGTACAGAATATTTTAGAGAACTACACACAGACACAGGAGTGTGCACAAATATTTATTCAAACATCAGCAAGTAGAACAAAAGCCTTCTGAAATCAAATGAGTTTCTCCCTCAGAATTCCTATTCAAGTCTCACTCTACATTTTCACGTCCCCATCAAATGTCTGGAGTGTGAACATTTGATTTAAATACTATCAATCAATATCACACAGCAAATAAGCGATCATCTTTTAGGCTTAATTTTTATTTTTCACAGTATACCTAAACATACTATTTTCTGTTACTAAGCTTACCATTTATAGTTCACCACTACCATTCTAAAACATTTTCATCTTTCAACAATACTATGTTTAACCAAACTTTTGTTTCTTTCACTTTCACCAGTAACCTTCAGTTAAAATCTTCCCTTTGTTACCTCATTTTGTCATCCTCCCATCTCAGAACCTTGAACTATATGAGATGCTATATTCATATACTAACTCTTCCTCTATTTTACCACTTCTCCATTTTGCAATAGGTTTCTTAACCTTATTTCATGTGGAACCATGGAAATACTTTCACTGACTTCAGAATGTCGCTTTGCACATAGTACTGAAAATAACTCGCCCCATTTGGAGAAACCTATGAAATCCTAGAATGATGATGGTAACACCCAGTCATGCACTGTTCAGTGTCCCGCTCAGAACAAAAGCAGTAGAGTACTCATTAAAACAGAAGTAAGTGTTTGCTACTTAAAGGAGTATTTGATCCAAACTGAAGTTATAGAAAACATTTTAGAACAAAGAACATTCTAGAAAGGATTCCATACAGAAGGGAAAGCAAGTCATAGAGAAATACAATAGCACTCAGTGGCTAAAAATGTCAAGCTATTCTTTATTATCATAGTATGAGTAAAAACCATAGTAAAAACCATAATGGTAAATGGTTTTTACCATTTGCTTTCATGTTGGGTTCATGCTGGGTTACATTGGGTTACATTGGGTTCGTGCTATAATTTGTCTGAGCCTTGGACATCAACAACTGGTTCTATTTTTACACATATAAACCTCTTCAACTACCAATCTCAGTTTGGGATGAAATAAGATTGTTTTCCAAAGAAAACCTTCAGGATTACCCTAAAAAAATAATGAAAATATTTTTCAACATTAAATAATGTACAATGTTAATGCCCTTTAATTGAATGGGTTCTTTCTCTCACTTTGAGCAGATCTATAAATAAAACCAGAATTCTCTTCAAATGCAAATTAATAATCAAATGACCTAAACTCATAATGTCTGAAAATAAATAACTACATTTTATATAGTAGCTACTAGATCATAAGGGAGATACAATAGCAACTGAATCTAATCTGAAAACAGTGCCATGTAATAAGCATTCGGTATTCATAAAATTTCAAAACCTTAGTCTCATGTAAATGTTTTCATATGTAGACATGCATGTGCACCTGTGTTGTATTTATCATTTTTACTTTTAAGGGGAAGAGGGAATTAATCACTTGATCATTAACACTTTCCCATGTTTTTTATTAGAAAAGAAAGAGTTAAAGGAAGGGAAATTCTGTTAAGTGGCAAGTCAATGACTCACTATAATATTATACCATCAAAAGTAATACTGAGGCCTCTCCTACTATTCAGAATCCATAAAACAATTGACTGTGTCTACTTAACATTCTACATATTTTATCTTTTATGAATGACACATGTAACTGTTACATATTTCAAATCAATGAGCATGACATGAAATGTTCCTGAATGCACATAAATATAATTTAAGTGAACTGGAAAACTGGAAGCTCCCAACCTGGAAAAGAATATACAATGCTCTTAACAAAAAACAAATTCTATAACTTGACTTTCACACAAAATCAAAGCAATTATTTTTGTCTTCCACAAAATTATTATATTCAAAATAAGCAATCAACTGAATAAAATGATATCAATTTTTTAAAATTTAATAAATCCAACCAATTAACATATTATATTTAATTAACATATTCCCAAGAAAAAGTATCATACAGTTGAATCAAAATCTTCAGAAAAACGCCTAAGCTTACTTGTATCTGCTTGGCTTCCCACACTGATGTATCTGTCGTTGCCAGGAAGAGCTGTTTGGTAGTAAGTCGTCTCCTCCTGCTGAGGGGTCTTGGCATTTTTTGCAGTAAGGAAAGCCACAGCTAATTCCAAGTTTCCATTGCTATCCTTGAAATGTAAAGAATGGGATATCAACTTATTTTTTAAAATAACTCTCTACAGCCATACATTATTTATGTAACAACAATTAGTACTAAATAATAGCTATCGTTTATAGATTCAAAATCATACTATGAAATTAAATCTTAGAGTAATTATAAAGTATACTTGATCAATGATATTTCATTTTTCTATTAATTGGGATGTTGAATAATAGATTGTGTCAATCTATAATTTCTTAGTTTCCCATTACTTTCATATTCACTATACAAGTTGAACAATAGTTGATCAGAACTATTTTTCTTGAAACATATTTATTTGAGCTCTTTCCTTTGGTCTGGGGGTCTCAGACTTACTCCTGGTACTGCCTCACAATCCCTCCTGGCAGGCTCATTTATTTAGTGCAAGGGAATGAGGCCGGGTTCCCTGCATGCAAGGCAAGTGCCCTACCCCGGGTATTATCATTCTGACACCTGAAAACAAATGTTTTAAACTAGAAAGATTCCTTAGAATTTGTCATACAAGAGTACAGAATTAATGGCATTTCTGCAAAGACAGTACTTCTGCAAAGAGATTATTATTATATCCCTACAATATGGATACTGATAACATCCTAAAGGCGAAATGCCGGCTTTTGAGGGTCTATTAAGGGGGAAATGTTAAGCAAAATACTTTGAAACTGGCTGTGTGAAGAGACACATGGAACTCCTAGACAGAAATCTCATAAAACATAATAATTCTACCCTATTTAAAAACAAAATTATATATTTGGTTCCCAAAAAATCTCATACACAAATTAAAGCACACTTAACAAACGCAAAAAACTAAGAATTTTTAAAGAGCAGGAAAAAAGAGAGAATAGATTCACGCAGTTATCATTCTCTATTCTCCAATAATGAGTAATATTAGTTCTTGAGGACTTAATGAAACAAAAATAGGGAAGTTCACATATTACTAATGGGTTCACCTTTCCAGCAGAAGCTCAAAACATGTAAGAATATGGAAGTCCTAAAAACTGCACACAGACTCCATATGTGTGCAGAGATTTTAGGAAACCAGGAAGGCTTTGGACAGAAATGATTTCGTGAGACTGATAGTTTTTAAAAATCACTTTGTACATTTGCTGGGCATAGGCTATAAAAAAGAAAAAGAAAGCGCCAGTGCAATAGTACAGTGTGTACGGTACTTGCCTTGCATACAGGAAGGGAAGGGAGTAAAAGGAGAATGGAGGAGTGGAGAGATGAGGGAAGAAGAGGGGTGAAGAGAGAAAAAGAAGAAAAGAAAAGCAAAAGGGCAGAAGCTGAGTCTAACTGTAAAGGTTATCACATTAACTGTGGGGCAACAGAGAGAGAAAGATCATGAGAAGTTCAACATTGAAGGCTTCAGCAACTAGCAGAATTACAAACCCAACCTAACCCAGTTCCAAAGATAACAGCTGGTGGTCACAGCAAAAATTCAATTTGAAAATTCATCACTGCCTTAAACTCTGCTGTAACAATCATTTTAAGGTTCTCATCTGCTCACAATGCGAGTACAAAAAACATTCTATATGTTGTAGAACTATAATTAAGTAACTAAAATAATCAGCAATATCAGTCACTAACATTTACTGAGCACTTACTATGTACCAAAAATATAAAAATCAAAGCTGGAGTGATACTACAGTGGGCACTGTGCTTGCCTTGCACACTACCAACCTGGGTTCAACCCCGGCACCCCATAAAGTTCCCTGAGCCTGACAGGAGTAATTCCTGAGCACAAAGTGGGGAGTAACCCCTGAGACTTGCCAGATGTGGCCCAAAAACTAAACAAAACAAACAAAACTATGCATTAAGTGTCTTTACATGCTACTTTACATAACTATCAAATCCAATAGGGATACACATAAATTAAAGGACACCTACTTTAGAGGTCAAAAAGTAGATTCACAAAAGTCCTTAAATCAAACAAGGACACTGGTTTCCCAGGTAAATTTCCTATCAGAAGTCTCTTACAACGGAGTTAACTCATTGTTAAACATAAGTTATACCAGACAACAATTAGGTTGTTTCAACCCCCAACAATGTGCCAACTCCCAAGCTACTGAGAACTGAAACAAATTACTAAAAAGGAGTAAAATATGGTCAAATAGTTTACCTCAAAGGAAATGTGTAGATTGAAACTAATTTAATTCTTTGTATTTAAATATATTCCATTATGTTTCCCAAGCTTAAAAATACAAAAAGTGGGGCCAGAGTGATAGCACAACGGCAGGGCATTTGCCTTGCACGTGACCGACCTGGGTTCGATTCCCGCATCCCATATGGTCCCCCAGCACTGTCAGGAGTAATTCCTGAGCGAAGAACCAGGAATAACCACTGAGCATTGCCGAGTGTGAACCAAAAAGCAATATATATTGCTTTTTGGTTCACACCGGCAATGCTCAGTGATTTATATATATATATATATATATATATATATATATATATATATACATATATATATTGCTTTTTTGGCAAAATATATATATTTGGCAAATATATATATATTTGACAAATATATATATATTTGGCAAATATATATATAGTGAGTTTTCCAAATTTCTTTTGAAAAAGTAATGGGTATAGTTCATTATGATACTCAGGTGTACAATGGGAAAGTAATAAAATGGATTGGGGTGACGCCTCAAAGGGCTGGGGTACACACATATTTAGCACGCAGACCCCCAGGTTCAAGCTTTGTTCCTGCAAGGCATCCCGTACACCACTGAAGTGACCCTCGAGGCTCTCAGTGGGCCTGAGCAGCACCAGGCAGTCTTGATGGGAGTACTGTCAGGCCCCCTGAACTCTGGGTAAGATTCCCTCCCAAAGGGAGACACGGAATTAGATATTCAAGCTTACCAAAATAAAGAGAATGAGGAACTATCTAAACAGGTAGTTCCTAGTTAGATCCTAATCATAAAAACTAAGATGTGACGATTTTATTTACTTATAAACCTTACATTAATGCACCGAACTACTATTTTAGCGTTAGCTTCCAGCAAAAAAGCAGAAATTCGGCATGCATTTTGGGATCGAGCTCATTGTTTTCAACTTCAAGCACCTAAATAAACAGTGTAATTTTGGGTAAGTCACTTTAAATTTTGCGTTTCGACTAAAAAGTAGATAAAAGAGGGTAGGCACTTGTGCTGCACGTGCTGACCCCATCGATTTGGGCGTGGCATACGGTCCCTGAGCACAACCGCAGTGAACAAGGTGTGAAACCCCAAGCATCCCTCCCCTAAAAAGGAGATAAAGGAGCAACGGGCGTGGCTCAGCTAATATAAAACATGGTGCATCTGTGCAAAAGCTCTGGGTTCAACCCCAGCACTGCACGCCCACCCACCCCCATCTCTTTTTAAAAGAGAAATAGAAAATCAATACCAATCTCACAGTTATTATATAAGCTAAAGTACCTGATACTTTAAAAAGTACCTAGTGAGTGCTAATTATGATGGTGGTGGTAATGATGATGACAATGATCTAAGAAGTAAATTTTCTATAAAAATAATGCAGAACTTTTGACTCAGACTCAAAATTCACTTAATAAAAGTTCTCTCATGGTGCAAGTTTCAAGACTGAAACTGTGTTTACTTTCTAGTAGCAAAAAATGCTTTCTACTGCTGTTAGTTTTTTAAGAGCAATATATGAATAACCTTATAATGTAGTTCTGTTTCTTGAATATCCTTAATTCACCTGATCTTTTTCAATGTGCATATCCAGGTGATCTGACTCATCTGGGGGCCTCTGTGTGGAAATGAGGGTACATCATTAAGATACAATCAAAATGATGCATTTTTATTTGTTGCATACACTAACAGTTTGATGCTAAATGTTCTAAGGTATAACTAATTGATTAACTACTTTACATATCTCCTTGAGAAGGAAAAGAGGCCTAAGATTTTCACATTGTATTAATTTTCCACTCTCCCTCCACTTTTCACTCTTCTCTACACCGCTTTGCCCTCCAGTCCAATTCTAAACTCACAGCTCTGAAAGCAACACCTGCCATTAGATATCGATTCACATCCCACTTCATTTAAGTGCTTCACACTACACCGATATCACTGAACCTAAGCTGCAGAAAAATAACATGCATGAAATTGCAGTTAAGTTATGAAAGACTTTTGGGAGAGTCTTTGGCATGATCCAAAGGCAAAAAAAGACTGCCCTGCAATCACGAGGCTGTGACGAGGATCTCAGATGCCACCCACATGCTCTAAGTGTGTTAAGAGCTATCTGGAACCCTGGCACAGCAGAGTATGTGATCAACCCACAAAGCAACGTCCGTGAGCACCACCACTAAAATGTGCCACCACAGTGAGCACCAGAAATAAAAACCATGTGCAAGGCCAATGGCAATGAGTATGGGCGGGCGAGTAGCCCAGCGGGTAGGGTGTTTGCCTTGCACGCCGGCCTGTGCCGGCCCGGGTTCGATCCCGGCATCCCATATGGTCCCCGAACACCGCCAGGAGTAATTCCTGAGTGAAGAGCCAGGAGAAACCCCTGAGCTTTGCCGGGTGTGACCCAAAAAAGCAAAAAAAAAAAAAAAAAAAAATGGCAATGAGTATAATTCCTAGTAAGCACAAGTGTGAGCAACACAACAAGCCCTTGCGAGCACTGGAAGGGGGAAAATTATTAAGATATTGAACGTCTAGAAAAGAAAATCTCTTACTTTATACACGTTATTTCTTCTACCTCTACTGGCACCACATAGTACAACTCAAAAAATTTCAACTTCCAAATATAGTAGGCAGAACGGAGGAGGGGTAGGATGAACCAGGACGTCACAAAACAGACCGTACCTTCAAGGCTTGCTGCAGTATTTGGGTATCGTTAATCCCAGTGATTTCTCTTAGTTGGTTCAGAAATGTCTGCTGGTGCTAGAAAGAAGGGGGAAACAAATCATTACACCCTTAAATCAGAACAGACTAGCAAACAAAAGAGTGCTGCATTTGGGGAAAAAAAGATTGACGGAAAACAGCAACATAGAAACTGAAGCGGAAAAGCTCTTCCATTTCATGTTTAGGATGAATGAACCACACTCTGGGGAGAGCCCTTATTCCATTCCCAGATTTTCCAAAGGGAACTTGTACATTAATTCCCAAGAAGTCTTACTGAGAATGGTCAGTTTCTGGCCATTCTCCAGTGTTTTATGTATGATTCCCAACACAATCACAAGTGATCTGCTATTTTGCAATATAATTTTTGGCCATTTGAAATGTCTACGTCAAGAAAGAAGGCAAGAGAATGAGCTTCCAGGTTAGAGCACCAACCGGCATGGCAAGTATGGGCCAGACAGAAAGCGGATCACTTCTCATACAAAACACTGACATGGACAGTAAACTACGGGGCAACTAAAGAAATGCATACCAGAACTACTTTTAGCTGGGCTTGACAACTGTACTACAGTTAGATAAACATTTTTCTTAGGTAAAACATCTTTAAATACAATAAGCGGTAAAAAGGGCACAAGATTTGCAAACAGCTTAGACAAAATAAAGTTATAGAAGTTCTCTATTCTAATCTTGAAACTTCAAATTTAAAGCTACTTCCACAAAAAAAAAGAAAGAAAAAAAAAGCCTACACGGATTGTCTGAAATGTAAAATGTTCATTTCAAACTGTTTGAAGATGTATGTACATTTAGAGTAAATAAAACAAATTAAAATAAATTTTTAAAAAAAGTATTTTTCATATCGTGGTTTAAGATACCTATTCATGTATCTTTTATATAAATCACACATTCACTCACACACGGCTGGGGAAGCTGGAACTCAGCTCGCCCCAGGCCCAGCTGACCATGGGGCTCCCAGGAGGACAGGTGGGTTTTGGGAGTGGGCCCATCACCTCTGGGGGTCCCGGAAGCAGCCGGATGAGACTTGCCCACCACACTAGCCGCCACCTTCACTGTCCGAACGCTGCAACATAATCAGCCCACCCGGGAGGGATGCTACCTCAAGACCAGATTAACTGAGCAAAACGAAGTTCGAGCCCAGGTCGGCAGCCCCAGAAGCGGGAATCACTGGGAATTCCTCAGATGGAGCTGGGGCCAGCCCTTCCCCCCACCATTTTGGCTGAGCCTGGTGGCCCCACCCAGGAGCTGCCCTGGGGCAACCAGCCATAGCATGAAGAGCCTCACATGTGGGCCGGGAAGCTGGAACTCAGCTTGCCCCAGGCCCAGCTGACCATGGGGCTCCCAGGAGGACAGACGGGTTTTGGGAGGTGGCCCATCACCACTGGGGGTCCCGGAAGCAGCCGGATGAGACTCGCCCACCACACTAGCCACCACCTTTGCTGTCCAGATGCTGACCATGAGGCCCCTTAGTCGCGCGGCTGCAGTCCATCAAACTAGTGGAAACAGTTATGTTCTTTAATGTACTGCATTCTATGATGTATAGGAAAGTTTTGCGGGAGGGAGAGATAGAGAGGAGAGAAAAGACAAACAGAACCTGCCAAGCAGCTGAGGTGTGGGAGGGGGGGAGGGAGGTGGGGACATTGGTGATGGGAGATGGGTTTGGGTGGAGGGATGGGTGTGGAACACTGTAGAACCATAACTCTACATGAGCATCTTGCAATTGTATGTCTAAAAGTGGTGTAATAAAATTTGAAAAAAAAAAAAAAAACATGGGGCCGGGCGATAGCCCAGCGGGTAGGGCGTTTGCCTTGCACGCGCCGCCTGTGCCGCCCGGGTTCGATCCCTGGCATCCCATATGGTCCCCGAGCACTGCCAGGAGCAATTCCTGAGTGCAGAGCCAGGAGTGGCCCCTGAGCGTCGCCGGGTGTGACCCAAAAAAGCAAAAAAAAAATAATAATAAAAAATAAATAAAAAACAAAAAAATAAATTAATTACACATTCATCTATACCCAGCTCCACACAACTAAGTAGCTGCTTCAAAATATCCATGTATTTTTCTTACAGAAGGTAAGAGCCAAGATCTTGTACAGACACTTTGCGTGGTATAAAGGAATAAGCTCCTTCAGTGCTACTATCCATTTTATTGCATGGTATCCATCAACACCTGTCATCGCTCCCTGTCTCCTTATACACCATCCTTCTCTTTCCACCTTGGCGCTATACACAGATGTCAACTGCCAAACGATTTTACTTTTCTCAAATGAAATTTCTTTCACAAGTCCAAACTAGTAACTTCCATTAAACAAGAGTTCATTAAGTAGAACTAAGTCCCATGGCCCTCATGGCTACAAGTGAGTCAGGGAAATATTTTTTAGCCAGGCAAAAGAACTGCTCTGAAAATGACACTGGGGTTCTAAAAGTAAGTATGTATAATGATCACTGGCAGTCGGTTTTGCCTTCAATATATTTTCATTTTCGTAAAAATCTTAAGGAGCTGAAATAATAACGAAGACTATTTAAAAATAGACAATTCTAGGAAGAACTCAAAGTTAAATGAGAAGCAGGCTGCCCAATTTATAGCGCTGAAATATGGCTACTATAAACTGTCTTTAAACTCCATCAGCTTCTCTACATTATTTTAGAATATTGCCAATATTGAGCAAAGGAATTATGACAAAGTTGTGCAAATCCCTGTATTACAAAAGGATAATATATAAGTACAGAATTTTATTTCTGAAATTAATGCCTTATCTCAGTGAACATAAAATACTGTCCCAATGCAAAGCTTACTTCATACTTCACCACCACCTTCCTATTCACCAAATCTGGACTATCACACACCCTGACACTAAACTGAAAATGTCCTATACATATTTCTCATTCCCCTTGAACAACAATTTTGCATCCCACTTCACTCTCTGAGGCTCCTCTTCTAAGCTCTGAGGTTTCCTTTACATAGATATATCCACTGGAGTACAAGGTGCTGGGTGCAACTTGTTCATACTGCAGGGCTGAGAAGGGCAAGACAAAACGTCCAAAGGGGTTAAATGCCTTGCGAATAGCACAAGCGCCAATGAGCATGCAGTCTAAGACACACACTCGCGCCTCAATGTTACTTTTTACTGACCAGGATACTCTAAAGGACCTATAATGACCAAAATACAGTACATTATGCACTCCGGGAGGAGATGCTGATAATTCAATATGATAATTAGGGAGTTTTCCTTCGGTGCCAGAGATCAGGGTCCCACACACACAAGCCACAATGTTGTTCTACTATGCCTCAATCCCAACAGTGGACATATATGGATGAGTGGATTTTGCAAAAATTCTTTCCCTCCCCACTTAATCATTCCCAATGTTGGGTCTTTTAAAAAATCTGTATCAATAAATATACAGCAATTAACATAAGTATAGCTTCTTAGACATACAAAAATCTGGCTTAGACCCAAATGATAAGCATTAACTATCTTCTTCGTGCATGTCACTTTAATGCTTGCAGTATATAATCTCACTTAATATGCCCGGCGTGCACATAGACACACATACACGCACACACCTGAAGACTTAATTATCATTTAAGAGCTGAGGTCTCAAAGTTTACTAAGACAGGAATGAAGCAATATTTCAAAATGAAAGGCCTATGACCTGTCAAACACTGTATTTAGATATCTAATATCAGAGATTAAAAATGCAGTGTAAAATACAAGCTCAGCACAAAAATTCGCTAATACATTGACAAAAATACTCGAGAGAGTAATACAGGAAAGAGAGAACTCTGCCGGCAGTGCAGAAAAGCGTTATGCTACAGAACAACGCAAGTGACTCGTCATAAGTCAGTCACTGTTTCTTCTAACTAAATTTCCAACTATATTAAAATAGACTCAGTGTAATGGTAAAAATTTAAAGATTTCTATCTGCAGGAGAAAAAGCAAGCAACTCTTTTTTTAAAAAATTCTAAAACTAAGAAACAGGGTTAGGTGAGACAGGGCTGGAGAATCTCTGGCCTGCAGAGATCCTGCGTTCAGTCCCTGGCACTGCCGTTGCTACCAAGCATTGCTGACTATAGCTCCAGTTACCCGTGAGTCATGCAGGTAAAATCTGCCCTGCCCCCCACTCCCCCCACACAAACCTGACTAAAATAAGCCACAAATTTTCTAATCACAGAGGAGAGAAAAAAGAATCTGAAGACACGCCTAAACTTCAGAACTCAATGCATTAAGCAGTGCCAGGCAATGAACAGTAAGCAATCCGGTTACCTATCAATATAAGGATAAATAACACTGTGGCTTTAAGGACCGGGACAAATACACATCTATTTTGACAAATACTTTCTGCATTTACCTGATAATGCTGCCCTAGTTCATGTTATCTCTTACCACAAGAAACCCCCCAGACTTCGTGAACAAATAATTTCAAGTACTTATGTTCCATATTATACTGTGGCCACGTGGTTATCAATAAATGCTGGAGTATCGAAGTGACTACAAAAGTATCCCACCCACACAGTAGAGCCTGGCAAGCTACCTGTGTCGTATTTGACATGCCAAATACCAGTAACAATTATAGACCTCATTCCCATGACTTGATGGAATGGTTTGAGGCTCTTTATGTTCTTGAAGCAGACTGATGCCCTTGGGTTATCTCGCATGTGACAGGACATATGGAGATGTTACTGGTGCCCATTTGAGCAAATTGATGATGTACAGGAAGACAAGTGATACAAGTGATACTTATATCCCACATGTAGCTCTCAGAAACCCTAAACCTTATATCCTGAGCCATGTTTTGTTTTGTTTTTTTTATTTTAAGGCGGAGAACCTGGTCTTCCATTTTCCTAAAAACTGAAGAGTCTAATAGTCTCTGAAGGAAATTCCATTTACTCTGACACTGGTCATGGCTTACCTTGTTTTCCACTCCCTCTACCATTCCTGGTTTATAAACACTATTCTGTCTCCCAACTCAAAGGTCTTTGTATAATCAAAGGCCCTTCTGCTAATACAAGGGGTGTCCTGATACCAAAGATTAAAGTGGTAACAAACTGCAACGCCGATGAGAGAAAAGACTTTCATTCTTAAATTCCTGGCACTGAGCACAGCATCTCTCTGGACATACCTGTTCATTGATAGACACTCAACACGGACTAGACATGTGTTTGCAGCCGATTTGAGACGGCTAGTGGACTCCAGACTTGACTATGTCCACAAGCAATAAATCTCTAATCATTCAGAGATGGAAACAAGAAACCAATGTACATCAGGCCTACAGACTAGGTAAATTTTCCATGTTCTCCTACATGCTATCAAGGGTTTCACAAAGTACTTTATTTCCTACTTCCAGCCATGTGAATACTGCCTGAAAGTGCCTAATCTGTTTCAATGCCCAATTTCCAGTAAAATTTGTTTGATTTTTGGGCCACACCTGCAGTGCTCGGGGTTTACTCCTTGCTCCGTGATTCAGGGATCACTCCCAATGGGCTCACTATGAGGTGTTGGTGGATTAAATCTGGGTCAGTCACCTTCAAGGCAAATGCCCTACCTATTGTGCTATCACTCCAGTCCCCTTTAATTGCAAATTTTATATATTCATTTTATGAATATTTCAATTTTAGAATTTACTGGAATCCTAAATTGTCTAGTGCCAGACTCAAGGCTCTTCTTGCTTGGGGGGGAGGGAGGATAACAGTGTTTTAGGCTATTTTTTAATCACATACTTGTACTGAAATGTAAATCTAAAAATTATTTTCATATGGGGTTCCTGGCTCAGTGCCAGGTCCAAGGACGGACTACCGTGCAGTGCAGTGCCCGGCTTCACGAGAGGCCAGGTGGCACCAGGAGTCAGAATGGACCGGCACATAGTGGGCATGCGCCCAACAGCTATAATATCCCCAGCCTGTTTTTCCACTTTTTACCGCTGACATTTACATTTATAAATGCCAAGACTTGCTTATTTTAAGCAGCCTTTTCCTATTGTATTCTAGAATCTCAGAGCTACTATCTTAAGCAGTCATGTAAGCCAAAAAGAAGATGAGCAAACACATAGAGGGAAGGGGGAAGAAGAGAAGAAGAAATTCATGGGCAACAGTCAAAAAATGAGTTTGTTTCTATCCTTCCTGAGTTTATATCACTAATGCGGCTCAAACGCTTCAAACCACATGATCCCATGGCCTTAATAAAAACGTGCATGAGTACAATCTCTAAATGCAATTGCCCCCACCAAAAACAAAATCACAAAGCATTATAAGCTAAATTCACAGTGAATCAAATACCTTTCAGACCAAATATAAACCTACCATCATGAAACATTGTTCCTGTGAGAATCAAGGCATTTTCAGCTTAAATACTAAAAACTGAACTTTGCAAATTATTTTGAAGACGGCTTTTTAAAGTTTCAGTTCCTGCATCCTGAAAAAGATTTGAGTAAACAAAACTTAAGTAGATCAAGTTCAATATCCTTGAACTTTAATGTCTGCAATTAGTATATTTAAATTGCTTTTAACGTTACAAATCGGATCGTTCCTAATATAGCTCTTGTCCAATTACACCTCTGCCATCTCTAGTTTCCTTAAATTTTCATAATTATCTTGAGTCAAAAAAATAAAGTTCTCTCTAGTAAAATAAAACAAAAATGCTCTAAGTCCTAACTTCTTAAACTGGAAGTCACTACCCTAAATGGAAATGATTAACATTTCACCTGTATGCTATTTTATATACTCTGTGCCACAACAATGCATAATTTCTCAGAATAAAGAGATCGAAAGTAGGAAATGTTTAAGACACACTATTCTAAGAGCTTTCAAACATAAACAATTTAATCCCAAGCAGCTGTGTGTTACAAGCAATTCTTTAAAGCAAACAGATTTTGGTCATGCCGATTAAAATCAATGTTTCCTACTGTCTTTAATGTGTTCATCTAGATATAAAGCTATGTTTTATAAAATATATGCTCTAACAGTTCTCTGCACAAGTGTCTCAGCCTGAGGCCCTCAGCAAATTTTCTCCCATCTAGTGGACTTTAGTCACTTCTGCAAGAACTGAATTTCATTCTTCAGGCATGGGGACATTCTCCTAAATTGACTCCTTTACTCCTTATAGCTTTAAGTATTTTAGTAAGAAATCACTCATTATAATTCAATAATTATTGACATTAAACTTTCTCTATTTAAATTACTGTGTGATGTATGTCTAATTGGATCCTTACAAATTCACTAAAAGCATTTTTTGTACTCTAAAAAATGTATTAGTAATAAGATTCTGCATTGTTTAGGAGAATAAAGCTCAAAAGCAATTAGGAAGGGAGAAATTAATCATATGTGCACAACTCTATATTCTTTTATTCCAGAGTTAGCATTTATCTAGCATGTGTTACAAATTTACAAGACATCAGAGATTTCGCTGTGCCTATGACTGCCCCATCTACCCGAGGGAAATTGGGCCAAGAGAGTGGGGAAGAAGGAATTTATAATCCGCTAATCACAACAATTAATTTTTTAAATACTACCTTCATCTATAAACCAGTTACCTAAACATGAGTAATCTCTGTAGCAGAACTATGACAAAAATCAGTTGTTGAAAAAAATACTTATTATAGCAGTTACTAAAATAAAGTTATAGTTAGACAAAAGACTTTTTTTCCTCTTTTTCCCTGCTCATGTTTGTCTACTTAGGTACCTAGAAAAATGACAGTCAATTGCTGAAATCTTCAACAGTTCATTTCAACCATTACCTTCTCTATGAAATCAATACAATTCTTAGATCCCTCCTGGACTTACCTATAGGATCAGCATATCCTATAAATATCTATTTCATTTCTAATATCATGTACGTATTTCTGGGTTCTACCACTCTAGAAGCTTTTTTCTGTATTACTTATATCTCAAAAACCTTTAAAACAAATAAGCAGATGGTGGTGAATAGAAGAGATGAGTGAACAATTAAGGAGAACTATACAATAGTTTGATACACTGAAACAAGTCCGTGAAGGGATATAAGTACACCAAAATTAAGCCTGGGAATCAATGTGTGACTGAGACAATCCCAAATATAAATAACACTTTCCCAAGAAAAAAGCAAACATATCATATCAGACATTACAAAAGTCCCACTGTTACAAACTCACAAGTCTTTCATTTCCTAGCAGCCACACTTAATATCCTATATAGTCCACATGTAAATAGTTTAAACAAAATATTGAAAGGTCATTGAGCAAAGCCAAAAGCTCAGATAAATCTGTTGGCTAAAGTGATTTGCTACTGTCTTCTTATCCAATGCTTCTCAATTTCTTTATGCTTTCAGTAGGCTTTGAAATAGTGAATATTTGGCATCAAAGTTGTAGTTTTAAATCTAGTACAACAACTTCGTAAGATGTAGCAACTATAAGACAATTTTTACTCCAACATAATACTGATGTTGTGTCTACAAAGGCATTTATCATACTGAAAGCAGTATCTCACTCAAACTCCTGATTTTCCTGGTTTTGAGATATGTCCACAAAGCAAAGCACTCACAAGCCATAATAAATACTATTTTTTCAGCACTAGCGTAAGTGTAAGCTTTACTTGTTGCCCCTTAGCCACAGTAAGTGTATTCTACTTTTACACTAAATGACACAACTTGTTCAATTTAACATTCTAATGGAGACATTGTGATAATTACATCTTACTTACAGATCTATAAAAAATATACACATATATGGTAATTGATGACCAAAAGACCTACGAAGACTTTATAACAAAAAGAGCTGAGAATTCTACTTCAAGAAAATGAGTAACAGGGGCCAGAGCAATAGCAGGTAGAGCGTCTGCCTTGCACACGGCTGACCTGGGATTGATCCCCAACATCCCATATGGTCCCCAAGAACCACTAAGAGTAATTCCTGAGTGCAGATTCAGGAGTAGGGAGTAAGCCCTGAACATTGCCGGGAGTGAGCCAAAAATAAATAAATAAAATAAAATTACTATCAACTGAGTACCAGGTCACAGATATAACGTGGATAAGGACCACAACAAAATCTATTTCCAATATTAAAATTAATTTCCTTGGTTGAAGCTGTAAATAGCAAATTAATATCTGTAAAACATGACTATCTGTCAAATTTAATTAACCTTGTTTTAAAATATACTATTTATAGAGCTTTGGTTATCATGTTTAGGTTTTAATATAAAACAATTATATTTAACACAATACTATTGTATTGCATAATATATTTATGTCTAGTAAATGCAAGTTTGCTGAAATAATAATAAAAGCATTTTCATAAAAGAGTGACTCCCAGAGGTCTGTTTCCTTTATAACAATACTAATCAATGATAAAATATACTGCCATCAAGAACAGTAATGAGAGGAAGACCTTGTCAGTAAAGTAGCTTGGAAAGGGAAAGTAGATGGTGTGTAAGCTGAATTTATAAAAGGGTTCTTATCTTTGGGGGGGGGAAATTTTGTATTTCTAAGAATATTCCGTTTTTAAATTAGAAAAGCTTTATCTTGGCTCCTTGAGCCACTGGAACCTTTTTAATGTCCAGCAACATAGTCCTGTGATAACCAGAGGTCAGAGTCTCTCTTAGGGGCCTTATAACTAGTTTCATTACCTGTGGTGTTTGCTGAACCTGTAGTCTGGACCTAACTCAAGACCTACTGTTTTAAGACTTTAAGAGATTGGACCATGACATTCTTAACAATTCCACATGATTTGTTTGCATTCACAGAGCACCACTGATGAAATTAATTAGCATTTTGTGTTTCGTTTTGGGGCCACAACTGGAAGTGCTTAAGGCGTACTCCTGGCTCTGTGCTCAGCGATCATTCCTGGAGGGTTCAGGGTATCATGAGGGATGCCAAGGTCTGTCCTACCACTGCTGTGTTATTATATCTCTGGCCTGTAATTAGCATTCTTGAGGTAAGTCTGTCTTCAGCATTTGTATGAACTACAGCAGTCTCCAGGAGGGAATTACTTATAAAGCACTTAACAAGGAGCAGATCATTGAGCACTTAGGGTATCAGGTACACTGACTTTGTTTTTGTCTGAAGACTGAAGGGGCAGCACAGTAAATAAAACAGCCAATAAGACACTGATCTATAATCATGTCTAATCAACATTAGAGATCCTAAGCTAGCACAGAAAAATACTTAGAGACATAAATTGGAAAAATAAAACTTCTGATTATACAATACACGTTCCTTTACCTAGAAAGACGTAACTTTTCATAAGGAGACAGGAGTAATAGTACAGTGTGTAGGACATTTGCCTTGTTAACCAGGGTTTGGTCCCTGGCATCCCATCTGGTCCCCTGAGCACTGTGAGGGCTAATTCCTCAGTGCATGAAATGCAGATCCAGGAGTAACCCCAGAACATCGCCAGAGGAGATCAAAAAGGAAAAAAAAAAAAAAAACATGAAAGATTTAACAAAAGAAGTAAAACAAGATAAAACACAAGAATGTTTAAGAGATCTTGGTAAGATGTTTCAAACCTTTCTGAGAAAGAATGACGTGTCATGACAACTTGGCATAGAGATAAATTTACCAGTCTAGTAATAGAAATTATTATAAAGCTGAAGTATTGAAAATAAGATCAGAGTCACAAAATGAAGGGAGGAAACAAGAATAAAAAAGTACAGAAAATGTAAAACATTAGGGAGGAAACAAGAATAAAAAAGTACAGAAAATGTAAAACATTTTCTGTACTTTTTTTATTCTTGTTTCCACCCTTCATTTTGTGACTCTGACGAGGCTCCCGGGAGGGGTGGCATGTTCTAGCCCTGGCCCGCCACCCCATCAGAGCCTCGCAACAAGCCAGGAGATCCCCCCACCCTATGAGGGCCTCCATTTTCCACATCCGGACTTCCCCCTCGTCAGAACTCCACCCAGCAGACAAGCCTATCACAGGCAGCACGGTTCATCAATAAACGCTGGATTTAGAGATGACTACAAGAACATGCTACCCACATGGCAGAGCCTAGGAAGCTACCCGTGTCGTATTTGTTATGCCAAATACCAGTAACAATTGTAGACCTCATTCCCATGACCTGATGGAATGGTTTGAGGTTCTTTATGTTCCTGGAGCAAGCAGGTGTGCTTGGGTTCTACTTGCATGAGACAGGACATATGGAGATGTTACTGGTGCCGGCTTGAGCAAATCGATGATGAACGGGAAGACAGTGATGAGATGGCATGTCAGTTCCATGAAAAAAGCAGTAACTTTTCGATAGATTAACAAATAGACATATATAAACTGAAATCAGCTCCCTACCTCAAACCAGAACAAAAAAAGTCAAGTGCCAGTAGAATAAAATAAGGTTGCAAATGTTGCAAAGAGAACTTTGAAATTGTTAGTATGTGCCAGAGTGATAGAACGGTGGGTAGGGCGTTTGCCTTGCATGCCTTGCCGGGTTCAATCCCCGGCATCGCATACAGTCCCCGGAGCACCGCCAGGAGTAATTCCCGAGTGCAGAGCCAGGAGCAACCCCTGAGCATTGCCAGGTGGGACCCAAAAAAAGAAAAACAATCTTAGTAGAAAATACAGATGTATGTATTTTACATGCTGAGTTTGAAAATGTTCTAACAGGCAACAGATTTCAGCTCTCCTGGTGATGAGGGTAAGTGGTACCTGCGATCATATATCCTAAACATAAACAAAACTGGAAACATAAGATCTAAGTTGCAACTGAAACATTGTAATGTGCCTACTAAACTGACAGGCAGGGATGAGGTAGGGAGGGAATATGGGAAAACTTGGTGGAATTGGAAGTTGACAATGGTTATGGCATAGGTGCTCAAATAAAATGCGCCAGTAAGTTCCTAAACCACAGTTCTTTAATAAAAATGTTCTTAGAGTTAAAATAATGACATTCATATGAAGATCTCTATTCAAAGTATTGTATTATTTACAGTGGGTGTGGTGATCCTAGAGCCAGCTCCAACATGTGCGTGAAGACTTCCCCAACCAGCAATCATCCCTGGACACCAAGCAGAAGGGTATATGAAGATTGAGCTCAAGTTTGGCACTGTTGGAAGACAGTACTCCATTCCACAAGTTAAGAGTTTTATTTCCAAGAGCTTCGACTTCTGTCCCCTCTACAAGCCAAGAGTAACCTGTCTTTCTGATCAACTAAACTGGTTCTAAATCGAAACATTCCAAGACCGTCTCCTCAGTTTTGATTATTTTCTTGAATAGCACAACAAACCCAAGAAACCCATTTACTTACTAGCTCACCTAAAGGTTATAGATTAACAGTCAAATGGAAGACTAATATAAGATTAAAATATTTGGCACTACTTGAGTCAAACTTTCAAAGAATACCAATACAAATCTTAAGTGGGAAATAGTCAAATATCCTCAATTTCAAATATTTTAGCCTAGTCCTATACTAAACACTAAAAGCAGAAGAAAATGCAAATAAGCTTTCAATTTTTTTTATGAATTAATCTTCTCCTAATGGTCTCTACAGACTCAAGAAAGTATTGTGAAAACCCTCATTTAAGAATAGTGAAGCTACATGGTATAATAAAAATTAAAACAAAATGAAAGAGTGACAGAGACCGAAAGAGAGACAGAGAGACAGAGAGAGAAAGGAAGGAAAAGAAAAAATGCCTGCTATAGAGCTGGGATGGAGGGAATGTGGGGACGCTGGTGGTGGGAATGGGTCACTGGTGAAGGGATGTATGTATGACTGAGAACAATGTATGACTGAGACCCAATTACGAACATCTTTGTAATTGTATATCTCACGGTGGTATAATAAAAATTTTTAAAAAAGGAATAGTGAAGCTAAATGCTAGACTGAAAGTATAGTGAACTTGGAGGAATCATGAGCAAATGATATTCTGCCAGCAATAATAGAGCATAAAGATTAAGAACAGCGCTTGTGAGTCATGTGACATTTAGTGTAAATGTCACTGCCAATACCTACTAGCAAGAAGTTGCTCTAACTTTTCCAGCTTTCTAACGTATAATTTAAAGGAAGTTAAAACTAAATGGGAAACAATGTGTAAAAGAAGAGGGAGAGAGATGCAGAGACAGAGACAGAAAGAGAGGAAACGGGAGTACCTGCTATTGAGGCAGCCTAGGGGTGGGCGGAGGGGGTGGGGTACATTGGTGGTGGAAATGGGGCACTGGTGGAGGGATGGGTGCTGGAATACTGTATTACCAAGAACCAATTATGAACACCTTATAATTGCATGTCTCACGGTGGTATAATAAAAAATTTTAAAAAACATTTAAAAAAGTAAAAAGAAAGCTAAATGGGAAAACCAAATGGAGAAAAATGGTTAATACAACTCAATTCAATAGTAAAAATTAAATATTTCACTTGTTGACTATGAATTTATTATATTATTTACTGATCATAGTTTCAAAAAAAGAGAGCTCTGAAAAACACTCAATTTCATTTTAAATATTTTCACATCTTAAGTCTATAACAAGTTTCTATACCTTAAGTAATGGAATTTCTGTTCTTTTTAAGGTACAACCACCATCAATTCTATAATTGGTTTGCAATCTTCACTGAAGCTATCGAATATGAAAAGTATGAACATGGTCAAAATAGAGGTCATAATAACAATTTGCTTATGATAGGGACTATAAAAATACGCTAAAAATTAAAATATTTATTGAAATCATGGCAATCAGTTGAAGGAGCAAGATTAAATATTCATATAAACAAATGAAAATTAAGTGAAAAAGGCAAAGGATAGGGAATATCCACCCAAACCAAGTCTCACACTAACAGCAATGTTTAGCACTTAAGAACACTGTTCCTGGGGCCAGAGCAATAGCACAGCGGCTAGGGTGCTTGCCTTACACACATCGACCCAGGTTCAATCCCTGGCATCCCACACGGTTTCCCCCTGAGCACCTCCAGGAGTAATTCCTGAGCAAAGAGCCAAAAAGCCAGGAGTAACCCCTGAGTATCGCCAGGTGTGACCCAAAAAAGAAAAAAAAAAAATACTGCGCCTTAAAACAAATAATAATACTGTTTCTGATTCAGGTGTGAATAAAGTCAAACCTGGGTCAACTGCATGCAAGACAAGTGCTCTCCTACTGTACTATCTCTCCAGCCCCTAGAAACATGCTTCATTAAACTAGGATATAGGGGCCGGAGCGACAACCCAGTGGGTAGGGCGTTTGCCCTGCATGTGGCTGGCCCATGCCGCCAGGGTTCGATCCCGGAATCCCATATGGTCCACGAGCATGGCCAGGAGTAATTCCTGAGTGCAGAGCCAGGAGTAACCCCTGAGCATTGCCGGGTGTGACCCAAAAAGCTAAATAAATAAATAAATAAATAAATAGATAGATAAATAAATAAATAAATAATGGATGAATGGATGAATGAATAAATAAATAAATAAATAGACTAGGATATATATTCCAAATCCAATTGGTGTTGCTTGGCGCGCAACAGCACAGCGGGAGGGCTTTTGCCTTGCATGAGCCCAAACCGGAGTTTGGTACCTGGCACCGCATATGGTCCCCCGAGCACTGACAGGAGTAATTCCTGAGTGCAGAGTCAGGAGTAACCCCCTGAGCATTGAGCATTGCCCTGTGTGACTCCAAAAAAGAAAAAGAAAAAAAAAAACATTCGATTGATATTGCTATTCAGATTTTGTTTTAGATCTGAATTTGCTTAATCTGTGATGTCCTTTCCGCCTAATCCCCCAACCACAGTAAAGAGCCATGGCACAGCCTTTTTAATGTGGGTACATGACCCCTACTGAATGCGGGAACTGCACAATCTGAGGCAGCAGTGAAAGGTTTCTGGACATGCAACAGTCAAACTTGAATTCAATACCATCTGGATAAGGATCCTGACGCACTGCTGGAGCATTCGCTCAGGTTGTATTTCTCTAGTACAACTTCAAGGCGTTGTGAGTGGGAAAAGCCTACACCACTGCTGGTCTATAGATTCCAGCCTCCATTCTCTATTTCTTTCTCATACTTCCTTCCAGAGTAAATTCATACCCTAACCATTCAACGCTCAGATGTAGAACAGTTTCTCATGTCCAATCACACCAACCTGAAAGTATTTTAAGACATTCAGGGCATTGAAAACAATGTCCGCAAGGTCACAGGGTGATTTAGAGCCAACCCACATCCTACAGTCTTTTCACTACACGATTTCCTAATGGTTAGCCATTCTCAGGCTGCACAATGTCAACAGATCTCAGATGCAGTTACAACAGCTAGTGTATTTCATTCTTTTAGAAATCATTTACTCATTGTTTATCTAAAATTAATGAAACCTTCTAGGTCCACTGAAGCAAGTCCTAAAGCAAAACAAAGGAGACACAAAGTACCTGCCCTTAACTTTCACTTTGTCAGCAGGATACAGAGCATAGAAGCTCACTTACTCTACAAACTAATTTGGTGCTTGAGACAACGTTTTCTAAAGAAGCCCTAGAGACTACTCATTGGAATGCGATTCTATGTAGCAAATTTCTAAGTTGAAACTTCCTTCCTGGTCCTCGGTAAGAGTAAAAAGCCCAAAGACAGAAACAGTAAAACCCAAACCCAGGATTTAACCATGGGTAATCCGGCCCTACTGTGCTTTAGCTATTTTACCTAAAGCTCGTAAAGGAAGCAGTTTTCTGCAGTTTTACTAACTGCTAACTTCCCACCACTGTCAAATGTCAGCAAATAAGAGTAATTCAGAAGACAGCCTACCTTGACAGCCTAACTTGCCTTACACTGTGATTAGCTACCTTGTAAACAAAAGTCCTATACAAGTTTCATATCACCCCTACAACAACAAAAAGAACTAATCACAAATAGGGGGAGAGAAACTTGAGCCCTGAAAACAAATTTACAAAAATTCCAACCTCCAGAGTATACATTTACATAAAGCATGTTATATTATAAAGCATGCACATACACACAATTTTGTACAGAGACCAGCAAAAGACTGACATTGTGGCTTTGCAATATGCACACATTCATTCTATTGACAATTCATAAAGTTTTTACGAGAGAGCAGTTTCACTTTTGTTTCTTCTAAAGTAGTGAAGCTTCTTTTCTTGGTGAAGTGTTTGATGGACCTAAATCTATACACTTTGCTGAGATAAATGATTTAAAGGTTTAATACACATACTCCTTTCAAATAATTCAACTATGGCAATGATAGTACACTGATATGAAAAGCAAAAACATATTGTTTTCGTTTAAAAATGATGAAAGTATAAAAGTACTTAACGGTGCTCTAAAATTTTTTCTTCCAATCCCAATGAAATGAAACACAAACTATAATATTTTGGATTAACAACACTCCCTGTGTATAAGGGGGTTAATTAAAAAGGAAATTGGTGCACTAAACTAGAAAATTGGACTCGATTGCCAAGATCACTTTCTTCTGTAATTTGATTCTTGAAGTTATAATTTAATACAGAAACCTCTGAACCAGGGAGCTCTGAATTATCTGACTATACTAATACAATGCTTTAATTAATTTTAAAACAATTCACAATACTATTATCATTGTTCCAATATGACATGAAAAATAACTAAATTTTCCACTCTAAAATAGGCTTTAACAGTCAACACTGAAGATCACAATTAACAAAAATAATAAAAAAAACCTACGAAAAAGTGCATATCATCACTATGACAAGGAGTTCCCACTGTATGTATTAACACTTGATAATGTATGCAAAATCCTGTTACTGCATCAAAATAAATGAATAACTTAAATATCAAAATCTTAAATGATTCAAAGTAGAATAGAGGATTGGAAATAAACTATTTGAAAGTCCTATTCTCAAATCTAAAACTATTCCACTTTAAGTAAAATAGTCTGCAATAAGCTTCTCAATCAATAACCACAGCAAGTTAAATACATCAGCAATTAATGAACAAAAGTTCCAAAGAAAACTTTCACCCAGCGCCTAAAATAACAATACACTATCCTTGCTTTCCAAAATGCCTGAACATCTTCAATTCCCTCCAGGAGTATCATAAAATTCTTATACCCAAGACAAAAACCTATGAGGTTCAGAGAACAGCAGATCACAGTCTAAAATCCAGCACAGGTAAGATACAACTACTACAAGATGCCAAAACTAAGATGCCAAACCTACACAAGAGTGGCAACTTCATTCCCACTGAGATAAAAAACCAAGAGTTGGCAGCTGCTCCTAGAGAACCCTAGTTACCCATCTTAATGCCAACGCGACTAGAGCAACGTATTCCTTTTGCCCAAGAGAACATAAAAGAAGGAAGAAGAAACAGAACAAGAAGCAGAAGCAGAAGCAGCAGCAGGGGGGGGGAGGGAGGAGGAAGAGAAGTTAGTGCCAGCTAATGCTCTAGAGTCATTTGAAAGCAAACCCTAGAAAATGAGCACCCCCTACTCTTCCACCACACATCTGCATTTTGGCCAGCACGGAAAGGCAAGAGGTTGTGTGTTGGCTCACAGAGGGGCCCTCCGACAGGCCGAGTGAGGCAAGAGTTAAGGCTAAAGGATGGAACAAGGTCAAACTTAGGGGACAGAGAGATTCTGGACTCAACACGGCAGAAAGGTTTTCTTGCTTCCGCGACAGTTTCTACTTTTCTGAAGGCCAGTATAAGAAAACCCGGGAAGCTAGCCAATTCTTCTACCCCGAGTTTACCTGGTACGTGTACCTGCCGCGCCTGGCACGCCAGTAAAGGGGGGGTGGGGGGGCGACCAGGTGCAATCGTGCAGGCCAGGAATGCTCCCGCCCTCCCCGACAGAACCGTGCACATCGGAGATGATCAATAAGGGCTACTCTTCCAGCGTTTCTGATATTCTCATTCGCAACGAGGACGATAAAGTTGGATCGAGCCATGCACGCGAGTGCAGGAATGTTTGCTCGGCACCGCGTGTGACCTGCAAAAGGAAGTGGCCAGGACCCCACCGCCGCCACGCCGCAGCCCCCGGCACAGAGGGGCGCCGCCCGCCAGAGGCGGCTGGGGGAGCCGGGAGGCACCCGCGGGGCGGGCAGCAGAGGCCGGAGCAGCGGCGGGGGCGGCGCCCTGGGGGCGGGTGGGGGGCGCAGCACGTCGGAAGCGGCCGCGGGACGGAGCCCCCGCGCTGGCCGGCGTCGCCTCACCTTCTGCGCCGCGCTCTGCTGCAGCACGTTCTGCTCCACGGTCATGGCCCCGCGGCGGCGGCGGCGGCGCCCGGGTCCTCGCGCCTCGGCTGGCCCAGGCGGCCGCGCTCCGCCGAGCTGCAGGGAGCGGCGCGGACTGCGGGGGAAGCGAGCGCCCCCGCCAGCAAGGCGCGAAGGCGACGGCGGCCGGCGTGCGCGGGGCACCGCGGGGAGGCGACGGGGCGCGGACGGCGAGGGCCACGGCGGCGGCGCCACCGCTCCGCGCCGCCCGTCTCAGCTCGCCTGGCGGGCCGCGGCCATGAGCGCGCGGGCGGCGGGGGCGGGGGCGCGGGAGGGCGCGGGCTGCCGGGGCCGGTCACGCGGGCGCGCGCCTTCGGAGCGGCTCCGCGGGCCACTGCGGAGAAGGGAGACGGGACAGAGGGAGCGGCCGGCCGGAATGGCGCTGTCCTCCTCCCTCGGCGACTCCTCCTCCGCCCCCTCCCCTCCCGCCACGGCCGTCACCGCCCCGCCCGGTGGCTCCTCCCCTGCCGAGCCCCGCCCGCCGGCCGCCCTAACCCTACATTGTGACCCGCGGGGCGGGGCGGGCGGGGCGGGGCACCTGGAGGGGCGGGGCCCGATGAAGCCACGCCCCCGGCCCGGCCCGGCCCGGCCCTGAGCGCGCGCACATACCTACACTCGCACCTACACGTACACGCGAACCCCGCCCCTCCCGGTGCGGGTTCCAAGCTCCCGGGTCGGGTGTGGACGCCCCACGCGGGCCCGGCCTAGGCTCCGTTCCTGCCCCAGGTTGCTACGCGTCTGTCCTCGGCTCCCCAAAACTCAGCGCGGAGGCCGGAGGGAAGTGTTCTCCCCCCTCCTGAAACTTGCCCACTTGCTGGACTTCTCCAAGACGCAAATGTGGAGCCCCTTTCTGGCCCACAGCCACAACTGCGGCTGCTTTCCCTGCCCTGTTTTCTCTAACTTGGCCTTTCTAGGAATTTCGCGAGCCATCAAGTTGGAAAAAGTTAACTGTGATTTAAGCAGAGAGATGTCAGAAGTCCTTGGGCTGAAATGTACTTTTTCTGCATGAACGTACCGTTCTGTAACGTACATGGACGAATGTGTGTGCTGTGTGCTTGATGAGTTGAAGAATGTGCTAGACTCTGGAGGAATAGTTTATTTCCAGAAAATTTAAAATAAGTGATAGGCTACACGAAGAATATAAAAAATAGGGGGCCGGAGCGATAGCCCAGCTGGTAGGGCGTTTGCCTTGCACGGGGCGGGCCCATGCCAGCCAGGGTTCGATTCCCGGCATCCCATATGGTCCCCCAGCACCGCCAGGAGTGATTCCTGAGTGCAGAGCCAGGAGAAACCCCTGAGCACTGCAGGGTGTGACCCAAAAAAGCAAATAATAATAATAATAATAATAATAATAATAATAATAATAATAATAATAATAAAATAAAATACAGTTACGTGATTCAAACATCCAGTTGCCTCACAGTGACATGTTTACTACCATGCGTGAATACCTGATAATATGCTGAGGAAAAGCTAGGTTAAGAGTAATAGGGCTGGAGCAATAGCCCAGCGGGTAGGGCGTTTTGCCTTGCGCGGCCGGCCTGTGCCGGCCGGGTTTGATCCCCGGCATCCCATATGCCCCCCCCCGCCCTCCCAGCACCTCCAGGAGTAATTCCTGAGTGCAGAGCCTGGAGTAACCCCTGAGCATTGCTGGGTGTGACCCAAAAAAGAAAAAAAAAAAGTAATATCAAACGTCACAAACATTATTATTTCTAAAGTTCTCCAGCTAATCAGGGGATGGGAGGTAAGGGATAGAATAAGCAATGCAATCGTTTCACAGATACCGCATATTCATGCGGTCGTATATCAATTTGAATCTGATGACAAGAAAAACAGACTTTGCAAAAGGTCATTGAAACAGTTGAATTTACTTAATCACAGAATGTAGTAAGTCAGACATCTGTGTATTTTGCAATCCTCTGCATCATGTATCTTAGCCTCTTTTTTAGGACTTTTCTTTCATCTTTATATTTGGTATTGACAAATTATTATTTTGTCTTTATGGGGGAGTGCTCAGTAACCCAGCAGTGCTCAGTAAGCCCTGAGTACTCCTTATTCTGTGCTCAAGGATCACTCCTGACAGTGCTCAGAGGACCATATGCAGGGTTAGGAATCAAAGAGATTAATCCCTGCAATGTCTCCAGCCAGAAAAATTACAAATTTTATTGCTATCCTATGTTTTTTGTCAGAAAATTTTTTAAATTATAAAATACTTAAAAATTGTTAGTTTGGGAGAAATGCACAAAATTTTATAAGAATATTAAGATCCAAAAGAGTGACTTATCAAAAATAGTGTATTCAAGTCATTTTCCTCAGTGTTAGACTAAAATTCTTTCCATATTTCAACTGTAGGAGTCTTTGTACTTCGATTAAAAGAAAATCTACCTTGGGGCCAGAGCGATAGCCCAGCGTGTAGGGTGTTTGCTTTGCACGCAGCCGGCCTATGCCGCCCGGGTTCGATCCCCGGCATCCCATATGGTCCCCCGAGCACCGCCAGGAGTAATTCCTGAGTGCAGAGCCAAGAGTAACCCCTGAGCGTCGCGGGTGTGATCCAAAAAAGCAAAAATAGAAAAAAAAAGAAAATCTACCTAGTTCACGTTTGATTAGATTAATATCAAAATCTAATCATGTGGTTTAAAAAAATCACCAAATGCTAGTGTTCGGTTTCAATATTTGGCAATAAAATTTTTTCTGTGTTAAAGTTTTAGTTCCACAAAAAAGTATTTTATAATGTTTATTAGATAATTATTAAAGTCCATTCCAGAAAATTTTATATACATAGATCACTCATTTCCATATTAATTTAGATCACTCCCAATATCAAATAATATACTTGTTGTATAGAACTACAGGAAAATAAATTCTCTTATAATTCTTTTTTGAAAGTTTGCAAATACAATTAATAATTAGCAGATGGAAATGTATCTAGTATAAACTTGCACTAACATATGTTGAATATAGCTTGTGATTTTAGAACTATGTCACTGTCACTCTCTTCCATTGTTAAACGATTTGCTCAAGCAGGCGCCAGTAATGTCTGTATTCGTTGGGAATGAGGTCCATTATTGTAACTATTTTTGGCATATCGAATACAACATGGGGAGCTTGTCAGGCTCTGCCATGGCTCTGGGTTCATCTCAGTCTTTTTCTATGTCAGACCATCAACCATCCAGGGCCCACAGGGCAGAGCCCTGGTGTGTACATAAGCATGTCTCCTGTCTGCCACATGCACAACAGCCACACCTGCAACCTCGAGGGCAGCACTATGTACCAAAGTCAATTTTGCAGTCATGACTCAGCCTTTATATGAAAGGCTGTTGGAGTTACACATCTTGAGATACTATTTAACAATCTCTAAAATATTAATTATGTTGTTGACACTAAACACGTGTAAAGCGATAGATTTAAAATGAAAATTAGCTTTTAACATCATCTATTGTATATAACAATAGGTTACCAAGTAATGGGAAAGGAATAAGAAAAATGGGAAACGAAGTAGCCAATAAGTAACTTGAGGGAGTAATACATACTCTTTGCTTTGCTTTCATCTGTTTTGGGCGCCACACGTGGAGGTGTTCAGGCTTACTCCTGGCTCTGAGTTCAGCTTATCACCTCAGGAGGGTTTCCAGGACCCTTAGGGGTTTCAGAGATTGAATCTGGGTCAGCAGCGGGCAAGCAACTGTATCTCTGCAGCCTAAAGTTAGCGCTTTTATGTGGGTGTAGATGCAGTTATTCCATTCCTGGCAACACCTTTGTAACTGTGTCATCTCAAGCACAAGTGAATACAAGAAACCCTTAAGTGGTGGGTTTTTTTTTTCCTTTGGTAGAGTTCTTTCATCTCTGTAGTTAAGCTGATGCCAAGGTACTTGATTTTCTGAGACATAGTTGTGAATAGGATGGTCTTAAGTATCTCTTCTATTTCATTATCTGTATATAGGAAATCCATGAACTTTTACATATAGAGTTCTTTGTTGACATGACCCTCCCGATTGGATTACTTTGGTGTATATAAGGGGCTGACTTGAGGTCCCTTCACTTTTGCCTTTTGGGCCTTTTAGCTTTCGGCTTTTGGCTCCTCAGCCTTGCGGCTTTTGGCTTTTGGCTTTTTGCTCTTTGGCCTTTTGCTCCTTCTTCTAGGTAAGACTCAGCTCGGGTGATATCTTCTCTCTTTGGTGGGAGACTTAGGCTCTCTTGTATGGTCTAAGTTCGGACCAGAGCTAGAGTTTGTTCATTATATTGGAGTGCTGTGGAAGAGCTCTTGTACTATTAAAAGCCTTTTTTGGAACTGCACCAGACTCGTGAGTTTTCATCTGTTCTCCCAGCGTCCTTGGAGGTAGAAGAGAACCTCTGTCCTGACACTGTCGGGGACCCTGGCGGCGTTCCCTGACAGACCACTGTGATAATAATATTGGAAACGATCAATGAGGACGAAAATTGAGTGCTGCAATGGAATACTATGCAGCTGTTAGGAAAAAATGAAGTTATAAAATTTGCCTATAAATGGATGGACATGGAGAAGATTATATTGTGCGAAATTAGCCAGAAGGAGAGAGAGACAGATACAGAATGACTGCATTTATTTGCATAACATAAATATATATGTACATATACGATACCAATATCCAAGGTCAAGTGAAACATATCAGGAGGTCTTGTCAAAGGTGGAAATTATCACAAACATGTGGGAGTCAGAGGCTAGGTAAGACAGAAAATGGAACAGTGTGCTAACAATTGTCGAGGGTACTAATGCCAACCTAGAACTGAGCATTAAATAGAGGCAAAAAGATACACATGACAACCCTTTAATGTATGTTCTGTAATCCATAGTCTGGAAGGGAAGGAAAAGAGAAAGAGAGAGAAAGGGAAAGAAATAAAGAACCTGCCATGGAGGAGGGCTGGGGAGGGGGAGGGAACCGGGGACGTTGGTGGTGGGAGATGGGCACTGGTGGCGGGATGGGGGCTGGAACACTGTATGAGCAAAACCCAAATATGAACTTTTTAATTGTATAGCTTTGTAATTGTAAAAATAAAAAATTAAAAAATAAAAGAAAATTGAGTGATGGAAGGACTTAAAGTGATATGCATGAGCATTTTCAGTAACAGTATTGCAAACCATAGTGCCTAAGGAAAAATAAGTGAAAGAAGGAGAAAGAGAGGGGGGGAGAGAGAGAGAAAGAGAGAGGGAAGGAGAGCGAGAAAGGGAGAGAGAGAAGAAGTGTCTGCCATAGAGACAGATTATAGGGTCAGGGTAGCTGGATGCGGGACACATGGCAGAGGAGGGGGATGGAAAGGCAGGGAAGCTGAGGAGAATGGTGGTGGAAACGTGCTCTAATGAAGAAATGGCTATTGGAACATTGCATGGCTGAAACTCAATCATGACAATCTTTGTAAACGTGTATCTCACAGTGATTCAATTTAAAAAAAGAAAAAATTAAAAGAGAACTAAGTATTTTCCCTTATGTGATTGGGTACATAGCAGAATGCTAAAAATAAAGTTTTTATATATATGAAAGGTCATGAACGAGATTAGAGGGTGGGTTTTAAATCATAGTGGTTAAGAGAAACTATTGTGGTAATCATTTTGCAATATATGTAAATCAGGTCATTATGTCATTTAAGATAAATATATATTGGATTTTGTCAATAAAAGCTGAAGAAACTATAAAATTTGTAGGGCAAAAATGTTCTAAAAATGTTCAATGTGGTGTTTATATGTGAGCTATGGAAATTCATATTCTAGCTTCACTATTCGTTTTCCTTTTTTCTTCAGCAAATGTTTGAAAACAGATTTGGACACCAAAAAATTTCATGTTTCAATATATAAAGTGTTTTGACATCAGTAATACATGGGTAAAAGAGGAACATTATACTCAGGACTAGATTTTATTTATTTTATTTTTTAATTTTATTGTAACAACATGAAAGAGACAGTTACAAAGCTGTTCATGATTGGTTTCATTCATACAATGTTGCAGCACCCATCCCTCCACCAGTGCACATTTCCCACCAACAATGTCCCCAGATTCCCTTCCAATCCCCAAGTCTGCCATTATAGCAGGCTGCTGCTTCTCCTTCTCCTCCTTCTCCTTCTTCTCCTTCTCCTTCTCCTCTGCCTCCTCCTTCCCCTTATCCTCCTCCTCCTGCTCCTCCTCCTCCTCCTCATCCTCCTTCTTCTTCTTCCTTCTTCTTCTTCTTCTTCTTCTTCTTCTTCTTCTTCTTCTTCTTCTCCTCCTCCTCCTCCTTCTCCTTCTTCTTCTCCTTCTCCTTCTCCTTCTCCTTCTCCTTCTCTTTCTTCTCCTCCTCCTTCTCCTTGTCCTTCTCCTTGTCCTTCTCCTTGTCCTTCTCCTCCTCCTCCTCCTTCTCCTTCTCCTCCTCCTCCTCCTCTTCTTCTCCTCCTCCCTTCCTCCTTCTCCTCCCCTCCCCTTCTCTGTCTCTCCCTTCTCTTACACATTCTTGTTTGCCATGCATACATTTAAGGCTTATCATGTTTATTCCTTTTGCCACATTCAATGCTCAACAATTTTCATTTACATTTTCATTTAAACTTTCATTTAAAAAAGAATGGTTCTTCACTCTGCTTCTATTTGGGTCAGGACTATGCTCTGAATTTATAAATATATGTAATTATTTTCCACCAATAGGAAAATCATAAACAATCATTTTAAAAGAAGATTTTATGAAGTCACAACGGTACCATTCAGTGAGCAGTGTTCATAGATTCAAACCTGTTAGAGGACTTACTGTCTGCTGGATACATGTACAATAAAATCCTTGTTAGAGTAGAAAGAGCATGGAATGATGAAGGAAAATTAGTTTATTTATGCTTTCACAGTACATATCTAACTTCTCATTGCAAATTGGAGAAATTTGTAGTACCGGCAGCCATACTGTTTTTATGACAAAAACATATATGTGTGTGTTTCTGTGTATGCATATATATGTGTGTATATATATAATATATATAATAATGTATTATTATCTCTCCAGCTGTCCATGGAACCCAAGACATGGAGAGTCCACAAATATCATTTTTCTATCAATTTATTGGTTTGCTTAAGTAATTGTGCACAAAGAGCATGTACATAGTGACTTAAATGCCATATATTTATTTCTTCCCATTTCTGGAGCTAGAAATTCAACACCAGCAGTTTTGGTTTATCCAGTGCTCTCTAACTTGTAGACGTCATCCTCTTGCTCTTTTGATATATGGCCATTCCTTGCACATTCTCCCCTGAGCATCTCTCTCTTTCAGAAGAACATCAGTGGTGTTGGATTAGTCATGCCAGCTTGTCCTATTTTCTCGCAATCTCTGTAAATCTGTGTTCTGAGTGTTGGAGAGAGTATGGAGAAAAATGAAACCTTTAAACTATTAGTAGAAATGTAAATTATGCAGTCATTTTGGAAAACCACATGAAGATTATTTTTAAAATTAAGATTGAATTACAAAAAATCACACACCTAAAAGATTGAATTACAATGGGAGCAGCAATTTCCTCCTCTGCATATCTATGCTGAGAGTATGGGAGCAGGGACGTGAATAATTACATGCAGCATAGTGTTTATTGCTGTGTTACAATATCTAAGATGGGAAAACCTAAGACCTCCTTGATAGGAAAAGAGATAAATAAGGTGTGCTATTTTTTTCATATGTTTTTTTGCCATTCGATCATCAGAGAGATGCAAATCAAAATAACAATGAGATACCACTTTACACCACAGAGACTGGCACATGAATAAACAAAAGAACAAGAACAACAAGTGCTGGCGTGGATGTGGGGAAAAGGGGACACTCATCCATTGTTGGTGGGAATGCCAGCTGGTACAGCCTTTCTGGAAAACAATATGGACTTTCCTCCAAAGACTAGAAATTGAACTCCCATTTGACCCAGCGATACCACTCCTGGGAATCTACTCTGGGAAGCCAAAAATACGCAGCGGAAACACCATCCCTACTTTTATGTTCATAGCAGCATTATTCACAATAGCCAGAATCTGGAAGCAACCAGAGTGCCCGAAAATCGATGACTGCATAAAAAGCTTTGGTACATCTACACAATGGAATACTATGCAGCTGTTAGGAAAAATGAAGTTATAAAATTTGCCTACAAATGGATGGACATGGAGAAGATTATGTTGAGCGAAATTAGCCAGAAGGAGAGAGACAGATACAGAATGACTGCATTTATCTGCATAACATAAATATATAGGTACATATTGTGATACCAATATCCAAGATCAAGTGAAACATATATCAGGAGGTCCTGTCAAAGGTGGAAATTATCACAAACGTGTGGGATTCAGAGGCTAGGTAAGACAAAAAATGGAACAGTGTGCTAACAATTGTCGAGGGTACTAATGCCAACCTAGAACTGAGCATTAAATAGAGGCAAAAAGATACACATGACAACCCTTTAATGTATGTTCTGTAACCCATAGTCTGGAGGGGAAGGAAAAGAGAAAGAGAGAGAAATGGAAAGAAATCAAGAACCTGCCATGGAGCAGGGCTGGGGAGGGGGAGGGAACCGGGGACGTTGGTGGTGGGAGATGGGCACTGGTGGCGGGATGGGTGCTGCAACACTGTTTGACCAAAACCCAAATATGAACTTTTTAATTGTATATCTTTGTAATTGTAAAAACAAAAAAAATTTAAATAAATAAATAAATAAAGTGGCACAATAAAAAAGAAGGTGTGCTACATATGCACAGAGCAATACAATTCAGGTACAAAATTAAAAAAATGATAAAATTATACCAGCTGCAACAAAATGGAAAGAACTTCAGGGAATTATGAAAAGCAAAAGAAATGAAAAGGAGAAAGATAAATATTGAATGATTTTACCTATGTCTGTGTAAAAAGAAATAAAATATAATAGGCAAAGTAAAATTTAAACATTAGCCTGTGGATATAAAGAAGAAAACTGAGATCAACAAAACTGAGTAGATAGGATAAAGTCTAATTAATGGTGATGGATGGTTTTATCTTTACAAGAGAAGAAATAAAACCTCATCTTCAAATAAAACAGTTTCTAAAGTGTAGAGTTTAAGACTTTAAAATATATAGTATATATGTAGAAAATGTATATAACAAATTTAGGTGTGAGGTTTGTATCTGGCCCTTGATTTGATTTCATCTGGTCGAGGCAAGTTTTAATTTTCGCTTTGTTTAGTTTACCACCAGCTACTGCTTATAATTAAAACTGTGATTTTTATATTCTGTCATCTCAAGTATTCACTATCCTTCCCAGATGTCACAAACTTCATGAGCATGTTTCTATATCTTCATTTGAATGGTGAAGCTACTGCCCACCCCATGCCTGCTCCCTTAGCAGGCACTAATTATATTGCTTATTACAACAGATAATTCAGAACGGTATTCATAAAGTCATGAACTTTTACTTGGTTGTTACATGGGAATTGGACTATCTGTGTTATTACTTTCACTCATTTAACTTATTAAACATAGGTGATTACTACCCAATTTTTCAACAAAAGTGTAAGCGTTAATTTGTTACAACTATTCAATGCTATTTCTTACAACTATTCACGGCAGAGCCTGGCAAGCTACCCGTGCCGTATTTGATATGCCAAATACCAGTAACAATTATAGACCTCATTCCCATGACTTGATGGAATGGTTTGAGGCTCATTATGTTCCTGGAGCAAGCAAGCAAGTAGCTGCCCTTGGGCTCTACTAGCATGAGACAGTACATATGGAGATGTTACTGGTGCCCGCTCGAGCAAATCAATGATGAACAGGAAGACAGTGATACAGTGATACAGTATATAATATATATTAGAGTTGGGAGCCTGAGCGATAGCCCAGCGGGTAGGGCGCTTGCCTTGCACGTGGCTGGCCCATGCCGGCCCAGGTTCGATCCCCGGCATCCCATGTGGTCCCTCGAGCACCGCCAGGAGTGATTCCTGAGTGCAGAGCCAGGGGTGAACCTTGAGCATTGCCGGGTTGTATATATATATACATATACTGCAAAATACTGTATTATAATAATGTAAACATTTCTGCATAATACTGTATTTTTTAGGTATGTTTCTTGCTCTTCTATTGCTTTTCATATTATCACAATAAATACTATTGCTTCATATCCCAGGCTTTCAGGTCACCCAGCTTCTGAATGATGTATAGAGGATGAGAGAAAGGGAAAAGTCACAATATTCCTTTTTCTCTCTCTCTCTCTCTCTCTCTCTATATATATATATATATATATATATATATATATCAGTCAGCCCAACAGTCATTTAATTTTCTACACACAGTTCTATACTTAATTCCTATGTACCATCAAATACTCTTTTTTTGGTTGCTTTTTCCATATTTTCTACCATCAGTAATAGATTCATTAACACATTAATCAATTACTCCTTCACCTCTCGTGCCAATATTGAGACTTCAATTAGAATTATTATGGGGACAGTGTTCTATAGATCAAAAAATAATTAGTCTAATGTGAACTATTTCTGTGCAAGACCTACTTTGAAAGTAACTCCATGTGTAACAAAAGCTATGTTTTTCAACTGAGAGTCAATATTTTGTCAAGTCTAACTTCACAAAAATGAAGTTTCCTTATCGAAATTACTTATTCCCTTTTCCCTGAATATGTCAAAGGTATCTTTAATCTTCAAAATAGCTCTGAGTCCCCAGACACTTCCGTATTCTAACTTTTCTTCCCTGTCAATGGCATTTCAGGTATATATTTCCCTGAAATTATGCTATCACAAATACTGACAAAGAAAATTACATATCAAAAAACTCTGGCCAAGATCCCTCTCATATTCAAGTAACATGATGGGTACGTGTTACAAATTCTCAAGAAAACCCCAATGTTAGGAAGAAACTACTTCTGATTTGGAGAAAGTTACCCCAATCTGCTGCATAATACTGTATTTTTTAGGTATGTTTCTTGCTCTTCTATTGCTTTTCATATTATCACAATAAATACTATTGCTTCATATCCCAGGCTTTCAGGTCACCCAGCTTCTGAATGATGTATAGAGGATGAGAGAAAGGGAAAAGTCACAATATTCCTTTTCTCTCTAATGTTGGGTGGTTCAAACTCTCAGAAGGCTTACCTACTCTGATTCACAATCCTCTGGTTAGACAGGTCCTGAGCACTTCTCCTGTATCTACAATTTAAGGTCATAATTATATATTTGCTGTGTAACTTGTATAACCAATTTAGCCTTTAATTTAATTATATAGAGAGTTTTCTGTTATTCTACACGGCTCTTACAGACACACTTTCTCTGGGTCAGTTTTGTCAACCATTATATGAGAACATATACATAGGATTACTGTGATGAAACAGTGATAATGTTCAGGAGCAATAGCAATAGGTGAGCAGGTAGGTCCTTTGTTTTGTGTACGAGCAACCTAGGTTCCGAGCACCCCATATGGGCACCTGAGCATGACCAGGAGTAATCTCTGAGCACAGAGCCAGGTGTAAGCCCTGAGCACTGCCAGTTGTGACCGCCAAACCGAAATCAAACAAACAAAATAAAAACAAACCTATGTGCCTGTATTCAAAACATAAGGTACAAAGTAAATATAAAAGTTCTTACTATTATTATTTTCAGAGTTCCTTTGTGACTTAAAAGTCACTATCACTATCTTCCTGTTCATCATCTATTTGCTAGAGCGGGCACCAGTAATATCTCCATATGTCCTGTCTCATGCTAGTAGAACCCAAAGGCATCTGCTTGCTCCAGGAACATAAAGAGCCTCAAACCATTATATTAGGTCATGGGAATGACCTAATATAAATGTTACTAGTATTTGTCATATCAAATCCGAAATGAGCAGCTTGCCAGGCTTGCCGTGCGGGTGGCATACTCTTGTAGTCACCTCTGACTTAAAAGTAGAGAAATTAAAACAATTAGATGAATAGCAAAAAAAAATACATCAGTAGAAACTGAATAATTAAAAAAAAAAAAAAAGCAGGACAAGAAGCACTAAGTGAGGTCAGTTTACAAAATCCGGCAAACTCTGCTTGGAAAAATGCCCCAAAGGGCAGGAACCTATACTGTGTATACAAGAATTTCCAAACCTCAGTGGTCCCTGGCAATGAGCTCTGGCTGATGCAAGCTCTGCACTCTGCACCAGAAGTCTCCCTTAAGACTGCCAAATGTGGGGCTGGAGCGATAGCCCAGCGAGTAGGGTGTTTGCCTTGCACGTGGCTGGCCTATGCCAGCCCAGGTTTGAACCCCGGCATCCCATATGGTCTCCTAAGCACCGCCAGGAGTAATTCCTGAGTGCAGATCCAGGAGTAACCCCTGAGCGTCGCCGGGTGTGACCCAAAAAAAAGCAAAAAAAAAAAAGAAAGAAAGAAAGAAAGAAAGAAAGAAAGAAAGAAAGAAAGAAAGACTGCCAAATGTGGTCCATGAGTAAATACCATTCTCAAGATATTTCTGAAGATTTTAATACGTCAAATTATCTGCAAAACACTTACATTAGTTCCTACAAAGCAGTCACTATACCTTGAATTTTAGAACACTTGATGATCGTTTGATTTCTCTCTTGGGTAGAAAAGACATAAAATCCAGTTGCAAATGTTTTTAGTTTAAAAAACATGCTAAAGATACAGAAAACCACAAATGTATTGGGGACAAATGATCCTAGTGTCAACAATAAAAGAACAAGGAAAATATTTTAATATTATGCAGAATTTTAATCAATGTTGGACGTTTTAACATTATTTTCACATTGTATAGGTGCCCCTAGTACTGCTGAAATAATTTTAAAACCAAATAAAATTTTCTTCATTATCCTTTTCTACTTTCAGAATTTCAGAATGTTTACTAGGCTTCAGTATATTTATTGCATATTATAAAACTAAACTATTACATAATACAAATAATCTACTGTTATCTCAATGTACTGATTTGGTGTTTTTTCAATAAACACAGAATATTTTAAAACTAATGTTTCTGTTCAGATGCACTTCAGCTTTTATTTTGGCTTGTCATCAATACCTTTAGCTATTAGGGAGTATTGACTGGGAATAAGTTCTATGTCTATAAACATAGAAAGGAATATTTTATTTTACTTTATTTATTTTTTTTTTACTTTTTGGGTCGCACTGGCGATGCTCAGAGGTTTTCTCCTGTATCTTCAGTAAGGAATTACTCCTGGTGGTGCTTGGGGACCATATGCCATGCTGAGGATCCAACCAGGTCAGTCACGTGCAAAGGAAACTCCCTACCTGCTGTGCTATCGCTCTGACCCAGAAAAGAACATTTTAAAATTAGATCATTTTGGATTTAAATTCAGAATTTTCTCTTTACAATTTGTCCTTATTGTCCGGTGTGTTGGAATAGGTAGCCCAAGCTTTTTTTTTTTTTTTTTAAATGGTAGGGAAATAACCCGTGATGCTTCTGGCATCTCATTTTTTATACACTTACTGTGTCAAGACGCTAGGCACTTTATATTCCATGCGGTTTAATCCTTTGAGTATCCAACTTCCTGATAAAGTTGAAATTGTTATACCATTTACATAGAGAAAGTGTGTGATTTATGGTTTAAGCTAATTGCCAGTTATACAACCAAACCTTATGAAACCATTTTGAACCCAGGTAGACATTTGTCATCTTCCGAAACTTTTGCATTTAACTACCCCCCATACTCTAGGTCAACAATTTAGTAAGTGTGACTGATCATTTTTGTTCCTTCAAACCCATCCAGGGATGAATGGACCCTTCTCCAACTCTCTATCTGTGTAAGACTAGAGTTTTCTCATAAACTTCATACAAATGATAGACGAGAACCTAGAATTCAGAACCAGATGAACAAATTCCATCATCTTCTGTTAACCATGTCAATACAGATTTGCAAACAATTTAAAACAATGATCTTTTTTCTTATTTTTACATTTTATAAAACAATATTTTATAAACCATGTTTCTATTAAAATATAATTATTAATAAAAAAAGAAAAACTGTTAACCCCTTTAATATCTTTTTGGGGGAAGAGATAAACAGGAGGTAGTTGGGAGCAGGGGTGAAGATGATCCAAGTACATCTATGATATGAAGAAGTCTTATTTATACCACAGAGTCAACAGCACTGAAAACAAGAGAACCAAAGTTCAGCAACTGAACTTTAAAATGGGCCTGTCAAAAAAGCAGTCTAGGGGTGGGGTCTGTGGGGAGTCGGAGAGGGAGGGAATCTGGGAAGCCTGATAGATGGAAGAAGACACTCTTGGTGGAGTTGGTTCTTGAACATGTTATGTATGTTTAAAGCTCAATCATCAATAACTTTGTAAATCATGATATTTTAATAACATTAAAATATTTTTTAAAATATTAAAAATTTTAAAGCAAAAAGACAAATTTTTTTTCTCCTTAAATATTTTAACTTGTTTCTTTTTTATGCTACTTTATTTTTAATTGATTCACCATGAGATGCACAGTTACAAAGTTGTTCATGATTGGGTTTCAGTCATACACGATTCTAATACCAATCTTTTCACCAACGTACATTTCTCTCCATCAGTGTCCTCAGTTACTCTCAAACCCCTATGTTAAAAACTTGAAAGCAATAAGAGTAATAGGCATAATGTGAAAACCTGTCCTTAATTTTTGGGGGTTGCTTTCTATGTACAGCTAGGAACCCAGGGCTTCACATATAAAGTGTGCTTTGCTGCTAAGCTACATCCCTGGACTCAGTAGTTTTTCTGAGCCTGGAGAGAGAGAGTGAGGCAGGTAGCTTATCTTTCACACAGCCAACCTGGATTTGATCCCTGACACCACATATAATTCCTTATGTTCTACCAGGAATAATTCCTCAGTACAGAGTCAGGAGTAAGCTCTAGAGCAACACTGGGTGTGACCCAAAACAAATACAATGACAAAATAATTTTTGAGCTGGTGTTCTGGGTCATACCCAGTGATATTTGGGAGACCATCTGGTGCCAGGGATTAAACTGGGTGCCCACATGGCAAGGCAAATAATTTACCCCTATACTATCTCTCTGACTTCAATAACTTTTTAAGAAAGTAAAGCAGATTGAGGACAAAATGTTTAGAACCTCTGCTGGATATTTGTATTTTTATCAGACGTTTGCAAAAAGTTTAAAAGTAATACTGTTCTGACCATTCTTTACATCCCTATTGTGATCCTTTGAAAAATAGAAATGCATTGAATCTAAATTTTCCCCTCTCAAAGTAGCATCCAAAGAGTCAGTTTAGCTCTGATTCAGAAATGATCATGGGCATGTCAAAAACAGAGCCCAGGAAAGGTTGGATGATAAAATAAAGCAGAGAAGGTGGCTTTACCTTCCCTATTGCTGAAAAGATAAAAGATGAATAATTTGAAAGTACTTTGAAAATGGTGGGCCGGAGCAATAGCCCAGCAGGTAGGGCTTTGCCTTGCACGCGGCTGGCCCATGCCGCCCAGGTTTGATCCCCGGCATCCCATATGGTCCCCTGAGCACCGCCAGGAGTGATTCCTGAGTGCAGAGCTAGAAGAAACCCCTGAGCATCACCGGGTATGACCCCCAAAAAAAAAAAAAAAAAGAAAAGAAAATGGTAGAAGACACTTCAACTGATTCAAATGTACAATCTCACTCTAAGTTTTTATATATTTTAATAGTAACAATAGAAGTTAGGAATTGGTTTTGAGTGATAACCATATTACTACTTAGTAAATACAATTTCCTTGTGGTAGCATAGTATGGCTATGTTATACCATATAACCAATGATATTTTTTATTTAAGGGATTAATAGTATATAAGTCGCTCAACGATACAGTGTGTCTCATTTTGACTCTCACCATGTAAATTACCTAGTACAAGGTAAGACATATACTACCTCTGATCCATAAATCTGAAATTTAGCCTATGAATAGTAGCATGAAACTCCCTATAAATAAAGGGTTTTAATTGGAATCGCAGAGCCAGATGATTGCCTCACTGGATAATTTTAAGTATTCTGCTGCAGTTCAATATAGGTACCCAAGTACAAGTCCTTAACTAGATTTATAAATATCTTATCTATTTAACAGCTGCTTGGTGGGAACTGACAGTAAACTCTCTCTCTCTCTCTCTCTCTCTCT